>PVIW01005960.1:0-26680 GCA_004026585.1 Noctilio leporinus
GGGGGGGGGGGTGTGCACAACGACACAGAAAATACTAAGGGAATCTTTTACTTGGAAGCATCTCCTTTGAGCTCTTCTGTTCAATTGCTCTGTAAGAAAAGACCAATAAGATGACTCAAGGGGAGTTGGACCTATGATTGTGAAATAATAGATTATTGGGAGTTCATCTATTATTTCACAGGCTACCCTGGCCTGTATGCCTTGGATGTTCTTTAAAGAGCTATATATTTCCTCACTACCTACAGATTTAAGAGGGAATTTCACAGCATTACAGGCCTCCCTCAAGAAATGAACAACCTAACCCTAGAACTAAAAGAACTAGAAAAAGAACAACAAACAATGCCCAGAGTAACTGTGTTAGTGGGAGAAAGCCAAAATCCCCACATCCTGAGGTTTGGGAATGGGGGATAAGACTCAGTAAACTACAGTCATTTTTCCTAAGAAAGGTACTGGGGTGATATTTTGCATTATCTAGGGCTGGTGGCTACGGTCTTGGTTATGCAAATCACTAGGCCAAACTAGGAGCCAAGAAGATGGGAGGTGTTTTTGATCACAGAATGGTGACAAAAAGCTATCCAGGCATCCCAAGATTTTGCAGGTGGCCATGACTGGGATTGGTCACCCTACCCACTGAGTCATAGGCTGCCATCTGGTAGCCATTTGCACAAGAAGGAACAAATGGTTTGGGAGACCAGAGATAAAGACATGCAGTTAGCAAGAAGGAAAGGGGGCCCTCGTGGCCTGGGCTAGTAAAGAAAGCTGGCATGCTGGTGCTTTCATCGAGCTGGCTTTGACTCAAGAGCCACTGAGGACTCTGCCTTGCAAGCCTGGAGTCTATTTGGACTTTCAGAACTTGGGGCATGTGGAAAGAACTCAGTACCTAGATTGCACCAGGACCCAGCATAACACAGCACATGCTTTTATGGACTATTATACAGAGGCTGATGACACTGTACCCCAGATCCTGAAGAGAGAGCTGACAGATAAGGAATGGGGAACTTCTGGGCATGTTTTTGGCTTATAGCTTTTTGTCAAGAAAGGGAAGTGCTGGGTTTCATGGGAGAACAGGGCTCTGAGCAGGACCCCAGGTTGGAATATAGTAAACAAGGACCTGTTTTTCTCAACACTAGTAGTTGGGTCTTACACCAAGGTGCCACATGAGGGAACCCCACTTGTCTTGGTAATGTAAGCGGAAATAAAAATTAGAGTGGAAATAAATGACATGGAGAAGAGAAAAAAAAAAAAAATCAATGAAACCAAAAGTTGGTTCTTTGAAAACATAAACAACACTGAGAAACTTTTACCTCAACTCAAAGAGGACCCAAAAAAATAAAATTAGAAATTAAAGAAGTAACTAACAACTGACCTCACAGAAATACAAAGGATTATATGAAAATACTATAAACTGTATGCCACAAATTGGACAACCTGGGCAAAACTGGTCAATTCCTAGAATATACAATCTTCCAAAATTGAATCAAGAAGAATCAAAAACTCTGATAGACCAATTACAACTAATAAAATTGAGGCAGTAATTTAAAAAAACTCCCAGCAAACAAAAGTCCCGTACCAGATGGCTTCACAGGCTAATTTTACAGAACATTCAAAGAACTAACACCTATCCTTATCAAACTAATCCAAAAAATTTAAGAGAAGGGAAGACTTCCAAGCTCATTTTATGAAGCCAGCATTATCCTAATTCTAAAACCAGATAAAGACATTACAAAGAAAGAAAATTATAGACCAATATCCCTGATGAACATAAGATACTAAAATTTTCAACAAAATATTAGCAAACGGGATCCTGCAATAAATTAAAAAAGATTACATGCCATGGTCAAATGGGATTTATTCTGCGGATTTAAGGTTGGTACAATATTTGCAAATCCATAAAGGTAAAATCACATGATTATAATGCAGAAAAAACATCTGATAAAATCCAGCATCCATTCAATGATACAAACTCTCAGCAAAGAAAGAATAGAGGGAACATACCTCAACATAATGAAGTCCATATATGACAAAACAAAGCCAAGATCACTCAATGGGCAAAAACTGCAAGTATTTCCCTTAAGATAACAAACAAGACAGGGATGTCTGCTTTCACTGCTCTTATTTAACATATTGCTGAAAGTACCAGTCACACCAATAGGACAAGAAGAAATAAAATGTATCCAAGTTGGAAGGGGGAAATTGTTATTATTTGCAGATGACATTATATAGTACAGAAAATCTTAAAGATGCCACCAAAACACAACTAGCTAAAATTTATAAATGATGCAGTAAATTAGCAGGATTAAAATTAATATCCAGAGATTGGTGACATTTTCCTACACCTATTATGGACCACTAGAAAGAATAATTATGAAAACATTCCCATTTACAACTGCAACAACAACGACAAAAAAAAAAGGTACCTGGGAATAAATTTATGCAAGGAGGTAAAAGACCTGTACTCAGAAAATTATAAGATACTAAAGAAAGAAACTGATGAAGATACAAATAAGTGGAAGCATATAACCATGTTCAGGGATGGGAAGAATTAACATCATTAAAATGTCCATCCTACCCAAAGCAACCTATACATTCAATGCAATTCCTATTAAAATACCAATGGCATATCTCACAGAACTAGAACACATATTCCAAAATATATGAAACTACAAAAGACCTCAAATAGCCTTAGTAATCTTGAGAAAGAAGGACTAAAGTTGGAAATACCACACTACTTGATATCAAACTACACTGCAAGGCCAAAGTAATCAAAACAGCATGGTACAGGCATACAGAATACAGCTCCAGAAATAAACCATGCCTTTCATGGTCAATTACTATGGCAAGAACATACAATGAGATAAAGACAGTCTCGTCAATAAACAGTGATGGGAAATTGAAGAAAATGAAACTAAACTGCCTATTTACACAATATACACTCAATGGGTCTCAGCTGCCTTGTCTAGAAATGGCACCTGGTAATGCCCATGATGTCTTTACCATGCCAGCAAATGGCTGTTACATTTGCTACCCCAGCCCTGTTTACAAGCAAAGGTAGGAATAAGCCCAGGTGAGAAACTGGGAGAATAATCACACCTGGAGAAACACCTCTTTATTCAGGACATACGCCAAGTGTGGTCTGACAACTGTCTGTCTAAGCCCTTGAGTCCCCTTCTAATAAGAGAAATGAAATTACAAAGGAGGACAACACAGGATACCTTCTAATGACAAGTTCAAACCTGTGCAACACAGCCCAGCCACGCACAATTTATGCATACTGTCATTTTCATTAGGATCTTTCTATTAGACTCCCCATGTGATTTTTCCCCCTGAGGCTTTAAGATCATTTATATAAATATTCTTGGTAGGTGTGATCAGCACGTTACCATCTGTTTTAGCCGATATGTGAAAGCATTGTTGCTTTGCAAGCATATGAAACCAAATGGAGAACCAAAGATGTTAAAAACAAATACTGATAGGATAAAATGGTAAACTTAAGGAAAAAATGCCCAATCTTTAGACATACACTCTAAATTTATTTCATATAACTTGGTCATGCATTACATTTCTGGAGGTGATTCAATTCATTGTGCTTATTATCTGCACAGCTAGCAATCACTAGCAGGTTTCATGACTGGATTAAAGCGGAACCAATGTCCATCACGTAATGCTAATTCACAACTGTCTAAATATTCACTAATATTTAGACAAAGCCATTCTCATTAAGGAACTACCCACACGGTAGAGAATGAGAACAAATGTCCTAATTAACCTGTATCAGGATCTCATATTAGTAACCAGGCTTTACTTATTTTGATCACCTAACCTGAGTATCAGGGAATTACTTATATGAAACAGCCAAAGTATTGGTCACAATCTATTTTAAAGGTGTTTGCAGACATAATATAGAAACTTCATTCCTGTGACCTCTATTCTGTTACTCCAGTTCCCTTGCTTATTCCCCTTTATTTGTGAGCAATGCCATCTGGAAGGCCATTTACAGAGGTAAATGTAAGTCCTCAAAGTATGCCCACGAGCATTCTGTGCTTGGGAAACTGGAGAGTCAACCCCTTCCATAAAACATCATTTAAACTGCTTAGAAATCCCTGTGAGTGGCAAGGAGGGTAAGGCCACACAAGCAGAATCAGGTCCGCTCCTGGAATGCACACAGCACACAGAGCATGTAATAAAACACGATTCTTCTGCGTGCTTCCGAGTCTTTCTAGTGTCCCAGATGCTTAACCTAGCCTCATCACCACTCTCCCAACATGCCACTATAAATGGAGAAACGTTCTCAAGCATTTACTCTGGTAGCCAGCTGAATGACATTATTATCTGTATCATAAGGCTACTGGAAAACATTAGAGTGAGGGTTCCACTTAAACGTTATCCCTTCTCCCCCAACACAGAAACCAGACTTTAAGACGGCAGCAGGTAGGCTTGTGGGGTAACCACTATAACGACAGGGCTGCCAGATGCTACAGATGCCCTTGTTCAAGAAGGGCATAGAGGGAACAGTGCGGCCACCACCCACCCTCCATTTGTGAGCAGTGAAGGACATACCGCATTTTTAATGAAGGGTAAGAGGATAGTAGCATGTGATGCCCTGAGGAAATGTCACTTGAAGTTAAACATAAATTTCTCCAAGCTTTGCCACCTCTGAATCAGTGTTTTGTCTCCAAGACTTTTATCTAAAATCCTAAAAACAAAATAAACCTCACCTCCACTCTAACTAAAATATAATCTGGTGGTACCTTACGAATTGCTGGTCATACTTTACCTGAGGACAGAGGGCTTCTAGCTGGCTTGCAGACATTCGAACAAGCTTTACACCTTCTTCATTGTTTGAAATGGAACAGGCCAAGTTGGCCACCTAGAAAGAAGAACATCATAAAAAAAAAAAATCAAGATTTTTTTCTCTTGGACCACAAAGGAAAACAAACATCACTTACCCCCCGCTGTTGACCTTTACAACTTATAAGGATATTTGCTTTTACATGAGCTCTGACCTGCCTGAACAGTAACTTCAGGAAGAGGTTCTCCCAGTGAGGGCAGTAATGTGAGAAAAACTGAGGAACCAAATGCACCAGGAAAAAATTTGTTGGTATCCTCAAATAAAAATGTACTTTGCAGCTGTTCTTGAAGTAAGGAAATAGAGATTCTAAGTTACTATTCTCATTTGACAGGTAAATGGATGCTTACTTTAAGCCAAAATGAGTTATATTTGAACACATGGCTTTTTTTTCTTTCCAAATAAAAAAAGGCATCAAAACATCAAGGAGGACACAAGGCCATTCTTAACAGAAAAGGGATGATATCCCATCATTAAGAGCAAAACTGTCCTCCAGCTAGGTTCTCCAAAGCACGGACAGCTGGACTCTTTCCCAAACATGTGGCTTCCTCTGAACTTTCCATCTACTGTCTCTCAATGACACTGCTCAAGTAGCCAGAAACGTTTCTAAACTGTGTCACACTTCCTCTGCTGAAACCCTGACTATGCCAAGAATTTGCTCTGCAGTGACTGCTGGGGCTTCTAAGTGGTAAGGTTGCCAATTCCATTAGTAATGCCACAGACCAACTGAGTGTATGGGGCTGAGACACATCTCTCCCCCAGCTGCAAACTGAGTTATGAATGAAGAGGTGTAGACAAATGAATATCAGAGGCACTTTCCAGGAATTTAAATGCCAGAGTCAAGGGCAAATGCAATAACCTCTGATTTTTCACTCCTTCACCCAAGTTAAGCACAGTAAAGGCACACAAAAAATTATAGATTATTATGGCTGTTGTTTGCTGTGTTCCAATTAGGGATTATCAGCTTTCTGTTAAGGCTATCAGGATCCTGCAATGCCTAATCACAAGAAGAAAAGAATGAACATGTAATTTAAAAATAAAAAGGAAAATGAAAATTAAGTCAGATCCTTAATGTTTGGTGGCCTTCAAAATCACATAAAGAAATAACATTTGTACTCCCTTAAGATTATAATTCTACTTTCTGGTGTCAACTGGACCTGAGCCAAGACACTTTTCTCTTCATGATGACAATCGATAGAACTGAGTAGATTCCTATTTGTTTAAAAATTGCTACCAAATATGACCTAAGCTAAATTTTGTAAGACATAATAAAACCTTGAAAAAACATTACCACTCAATCGCACATTTTATGACGCTGTAATGAAGGAAAGCTTAAATTAGATGTGTTTATGCCTTAAGAAGGAATTTTGAAAACCAAATAGAAAACGTGTGGGTGATCACTGAACTTGCAGCTCAGGACTAACAGGGGTCCCCAGTGCAGTGAGCACACCAACACCCAGCACCCGAACCTCACTTCTGCTATTTAGGAGGCCAGCCAAGTGTCAGATTCGGGAGGGTTTATCACTGTTTCTGTCTTCCATGTCTTAATTAACACTCTAAGAGAATTTCATTTCAGTTTACAGTCTCCCAATTTTATGAATCTGAAAAACTCCAAAACATATTTACATTAAGAAGCAAAAAATCATATACTGTCTATTACAGACCAGATCTATGAGAGTAGTGTGTGGCTGAGGCTGTAATGGCTGGTTTGTGTAAGCCACCTTTCCTGTTTCCTGATAATCCTAAGAAAACAAAGATTACAGAAAGCTTGCTTTTTACTTTAAATCATCACCCACGCTGCCTGGTTCAGGAAGCCACCCTGCCCGGTCTGGGAGGAGGTAGTGCGAACCCATCACTGACAGTCTTCTCCAGATGAATGCTCAATTCACCCTCTAGGGACAGGGCTCTTCAGTTCCAGCAATGACAAATGTGCAAATGCAGCCTCTCAACCATAGTTCTCTGAGGGACTGACCTCATATATTGTGCCAGGCTACAGGTAAAGCTCAGGGGAAGGGGAAGGGCTTCCTAAATGCCTCCCCTTCTGGGCTCGAGGAATCCGGGGTGGCAATTAATACTGAGACTGAAGATTCTGAAGTCTGAATTAAAAATACTGAGTAATAACTTCAAAGCACTTGGCAGAGCTGACTTTGTAGAACAATAAGCAGTACCTCTACATTTGTTTTGGGAATAAATTATTCTATTTTTGCTACCATAGTAACTTGAGGTATTAACCATGTAAACATCTTTGATGCCAGCTAATCAAGAGGTAGGCCAAAACTGACACAAGGACCACTGGCTTTGAAATCTTGAAAGCCTCTTTTGCACTGCTTCTTCCTACCTCTTGTAAGTCTGGACCTCGTTGAAGAGCAGACATTTCAGAAAACTTGCAACTCCCTGATAAAAAACAGCCCTGGGTTTTTGCAGGTTTCAGGACTAGCCCAGTAGCAGTCTGTGCTGTGACGGAGACTGTCACAGCCAGGCTGTGTCAGGTAACAAATATAAAGTCTATACATGACAGAAAGATAACTTCAGAAATTCAGAAAAGCTCTACCTTTACTTTACCCTAGGTTTTATTTAAATAAAACTTATGAAACAAAGTTCTACAGTAGAAACATATCCCATTATGACTCTTTTCCTCTATTATACATACATGTGCTGATGACTTTAAGTAAAGTGCAGAGTTGTTTTAATCACACAGGGGCTGTTCCCACTTGTCCTCAGTAAGTGCTCATGGTTTTACATTTGGCTAAAGTATGACACTGTCCCATACTCTGGAACCTCTCCAGGAAAACAAGATTTATTTTTGTTCTTGGTGATAAATTAATGACCTACTCTCATAGTAAACTAACTCCCCTTCTGTGGAGTGAACCAAGTAGAAGTGCTGTGGAAAAAGGGGCTTTCAAGTCTACGTGGTGACATCACGACCTAAGAAGCAGCCCACAAGGTTGGAACTCAAAATCTGCAGACACCCCTGGCTGGTGTGGTTCAGTGGATTGAGTGCCGGCCTGTGAACCGAAATATTGCTGGTTTGGTTCCTGGGTCAGGGCACATGCCTGGGTAGCAGGCCAGTTCCTCAGCTGGGGGCACAGGAGAGGCGACCACACATTGATGTTTCTATCCTTCTCTTTCTCCCTCCCTTCCCCTCTAAAATTAAATAAATTCTTAAAAACAACAGCAACAACAAAAACCTACGTCACCTGCCATGTAGTCTTGGGTCAAGCTATTACCTGAGGTTTTTTTCTTTAAAATGATTTGAGTCTGAACTCTCAAAAGGTCCAAAATAAGAGTAACTCAACTTTTCTAAACTTACCACATATCCGAGAAGTCCCAACTGTATGTCATATAAAACTTGAAACCACAAGAAACTTTTAGCAATTACTCCAAAGCGCAAAGAGGGAATGATGATAGATCAAAGGTTAAACCTCATCTTCCTAATTTCCAGAGAAGGGTGTTGGCTACTTCTTAGGAGGAACAAGGTATGTTACCAAACAATGAAGTATGCACAGGTGATAAAAAAGTTCCCCTCCTGGATTGTGGTGATGGTTGCATAGTTCTATAAATTTAGTAAGAAATCGCTGAATTGTATACTTAAAATGGGTATATTTTATGTTACATAAATTGTATCCCAATAATGCTGTTCTGTTTTTTCAAAAAAATTCAGGCCTAAGCAGGTGAGTAATTAAGGGAAATTATCAGAGGGTTGAAATGAGAAAGTAGAAATTCAGAAAGGTGAGCAAGCACCGAAAACAGTTTTTAACTGGGGTAGGGATGGGGGTGGCAAGGCATTGGGTATGTACCATTCTGTGGTCAGAACTTGTGTTTTTAATGGGCCAACGCCATGACTGTCACTTCAGATCAGTTTCTGCACAGACATGGAATAGCCAAAAGCCTCTGTGATAGAATGAATGAACAAAGAAGTCACCAAGAAGAGAGTAGGTAGGCTATCTGCCAGTGTAAGCTCTAAGCATTCACTCAAAGACAAGAAAAGGAAAGGTCTCCCTTTCCATATTCTAACCAAAAGCTGGTCCTCCACATGGGTTCAGATACAGAAATTAAATTACTTATTTGGCCTCAAAAGCTTTTAGGCTTAGGTAGTCATGTGTTGGGAGTATCTCTACAACTGGAAGAAGCAAATATAAATGGAATTTTCTCTGATGAAAGGTAATCTAATCTCAGCAACACCTCCCATATGCAAAATATCAGGATGTGAATTCACAGTAAAAAAAAATGCAGAAAGTACACAAGGAAATGAGACATCTTGGGCAAGAGTAAGCAAAAGAACTGAGTAACCAGATCCACAATGACTACAGACATTCAAATGATAAAAAATGGAATATTAAAAGATGTTTCTATGTAATACAACAACAATAAAATTTTAAAAAAATGTTTCCTATGTTAAGAGAAATTTTTAAAAGTACACAAAGTACGGGCAAGGAAAAAACACACTCAAAAAAATCACTAGGCAGATTTGAGAAGGATCAAAAGAGAACTTTGAGAGATATGCAGTAACTTCTGGCACTCCTAGAAATTCAAAATAATCTTGACTGAACACCTAAACACTGCCATGAAGAGAATTACTAACCTGTAAAGTCAAACTTAAGAACTATTTTTAAAAAGTTAAAGAAACTTTCATAATGTGGAAGTCACAAAAAAATTAAGAGAAATGCAAGATAAACTGAGAAGACCTACTATTCAGCTATGAGCAATTTCAGGAGAAAAGACAGAATGGAACAGAGCCAACACTGAAAGAAACAATCGCTAAAAAATTTTCAAGGTAAATGAAATTTAGTAAGAAAACAAATTTTAAGCATGGTAAATAAAAAGAAATCCACACCCAATACACTGTAGTGAAGCTTTAGAACAACAAAGATAAGATTTTTAAACAGCCAAAATGTAGATATAATTTATCCATAAAGAAAGCTTTGGGGGATGGATGTAATAAAACAATAAAATTTAAAAAAAGAAAGAAAGAAAGAGAGAAAGCTCTGTAAGATTCCTGACTTTTCAAAAGTAATCTTGAAAGTGAGAAATAAGAGAAATAATCTACAAATCACTGGGGGTGGGGGGAATCATCCATCCTAGGACTATAAATACAATGAAATTATTTTTTTAAGAATTAGAGCACAATAAAGATATAAACTCAGAACTAAAACAAAAACCACTCAAGAGCATTTACTCCAAACATATCTTTCCCTGCTCCCATTAAAGGAGTTTCTAATGACTATGCTTCAGAAAGAAGGGAAGTAATCCTAGAAGGAAGGTTAACATGCAAGAAGCAAGAGGAAGCAATGGAAACATGGTATCAGATAAAATTTATGCAAAGTTGAAAAAATGAATACGGCAATACCAGCAATGTCTAACTCAGGGAGCTATAAATTAAGAGAATCAAAATACTGGACAATATTTAGTTTGGAGAATGGAATTAAAGTATTCTAAGAACCTTATATTATTTCAGGAAGGAATGATACTGATTTACCTTAATCTCCAAATTGAACACGCATGCTAAAATATCCAGAATCACTACTAATAAAACAAAGAGTGTATAATTTCCAAACAAGAGGGAGAAAAGATAAAAAGGAAGATTAGAAACAGCAGTTAAGGAGAAAGAACAAAACGCAATGGTAAAAATAAATCCGTATAACTATAATATATGTGTATGTACTAAATTCTCTAATAGAAAAAAACTTCTGCGAAACTGAATAATAATAACATAATGCTCTTTACAAGGTACATTTAAAATATTAAAAAGGAAAAGGCTGAACATTATTTTTCAAAAGGAAGAAGAAAGCTATGCTGGGATGATCAGGAAAGGCACCTGGCTCACAGATTCACAGCCCTCTGTCCTCCCAACATTGTCATTGGGGAGCTAGAGGCCACATACTGGGTTAGCCCTTCACCAGACCATGCTGCTGGGATCCCAACTCAGTAGCAATGCAACATTCTGAACTTGCCTTTTTCGAAGGAATGTACATGAAAAAAAGAAAATCATGTGAAATCTGTCACTGCATGTTAAAACGTTGACTGTCCCTTACAGAAAAAGCCCCATGTAAGGATTCTTTTTGTATTTTTGGAATAGGCTTATTTTTCCATGGGGGAAAAGGGGAGGGAGGATCCTTCCCCCATTCTAAAGAACTACTTGTGCTTCATCCTTTTCTCCCTGCTACCAGGTAGAGCAGTGCCAAATCCAAATTCAAGCATGGCAATTATACATAGTTCACAATTGTCTATCACTCTTTTCCTAGATTCTGATTTTCTACATCTACCTTATGTTTTTGTTCTCAATAAGCTATGTCAAGTCTAATTTTAGGAAGACGTAAGATAAAAGTATCTCTAGCCACAGGATTAGAAATAGTGAATTTATTAAAACATCATAAACTATTTAAAATAATTTGGCTATTTGATATTTTTAAAAGGCTTTCATTTGTAGATAACCACCCAGATAATACTGTACTCATTTCCATTTCCATGGTATCATATACAGCACTTTACAAGTTCCCTATTTTCTAACTACCTGAATCATCTATCAGTAAAGCTAGAACAGGTGCCTGTCTATAAACATCAGTCCATCAGCTTTACTGATGAGGAAATAGGAGGTCTACACTCTTCTCTGAAGCAGGACCAACGCTTGGCAGATTGCTTCCTCAATCATTCCTACCAATGGTCCATGAGAAAAGAATCTTGATGCTCCCTGAGAACAAGGTTCATCCACTGCTTTTACTTGACCATCCCCAAAACTGACTAGGTAAACTAAGTTCAGCCAAAAAAAACCACCACTTGTTAAGGCGTAAGGTGAAATAGTAAGTGCAAGGCTTTGTCTCACATAGCCCCATTAATCTGAACTTATGTTCAATATGCTTAGAAAGTTCTTCTGGAACCCAAGAACACCTGACTTTTTTCATGTAAACATCTTACAGTCCTAAACAGTTGCAGGTTCATTTAATTTGATATTTGCAAGAATTTCACCCTACAGTATTATACAGACACTGAGAAAACACCTAAGGTGTCACAGGTAGATCATTTAAGGGCAGTGTTTAATTTAAATGCTTCTTAGGGCCTTCTTCAAGGCCACTTCCTGACACATTATCAGCACACCACAGGATAAAAGTTAAAATGCAGAGCATTCACTTTGCAGTTAAAACACATTTCAAGCCAATAAAACCATATCCTATGAAGTCCTGGCTAATGGGAAATACTTGAAAAGAGAGAGGGGAACTCCACAAGTAATGATAATCTAGCTCAACAGCATACCAGTTACATTTACATTCTGGTTCTTACCTCACAAGGCAATGAACAAGATAGCATCTTACTGTAGCAAGTTCATTATAATAAGAGGCCAATTATAATACAATGTCTGGGGCTAAAGGGAAAGGGATACTAAATGATATATAGTTTTTACAGGCAAGATTTCATAAATGACATTTTTCCTATTTCATTCTCAATTCATGAAACTGAAAAAGGACTCAGAAGAGAACAAAATTAAAAGGGAAAACTGTTCTTTAGCTGCTCACAGCCAAAGGATGTGGGAAGAATGAAGCAATTAAAAAGGACACATGGCAGCCCTGGCTGGTGGCACAGTGGATAAGGCACCGGCCTGTGACCCCGAAGGTTGCTGGTTCGATACCCAGCCAGGGCACATAACCAGGTTGCAAGCCAGGTCTCCAGCCAGGTCCATAGCTGGAGGCAGGTGAAAAGCAACCATACATTGATGTTTCTCTCCCTCTTGGCCTCTCTCCAAAAATAATAAAATCTAAAAAAAAAAAAAAGGCACATGGGTGTTGCATTATTGAAAGTTGATGTTTTATAGAAAGTAAATTTTTCACCTCAATGGGGAGGGGGGCAGAAGGGAGCAAAAAGGGGATGGATGTAATACAACAACAATAAAATTTTAAAAAAAATTTCACCTCAATACACTTTACTTTTATTATTTTAAAGATTTTATTTATTAGTTTTAGAGAGAGGGTACAGGAGACAGACATCAATGTATGGTTGCCATTCACCTGCCTCCAGCTACGGACCTGGCTGGAGACCTGGCTTGCAACCTGGTTATGTTGCCCTAGCGGGAATCGAACCAGCAACCTTTGGGTTCCCAGGCTGGTGCCTTATCCACTGTGCCACCAGTCAGGGCTACCTCAATACACTTTAAATTGAAGAACAACCAAAAAGAAATCATTAACTTGGTACATAAGAAAGAGTTAAGTACAACAGGTGTTCATACTGTTTCCGAAGCATAGTCATGCCAGTTCACAAGCAGAGAAGCAAAGCCCTCAGTGCTGTCTATACTCCAGAACAGAAGAAAGAGGTGACGGGAAGTGTCACCCAAGCTCACTAACACTGACACCCAGCTCCTGCTCCCCTACGCAATGGCCTTAGACAACACAACCTCTACATACTTGTCACTTAAGAAAAGGGGCTTCAATGCCTTCAATATGTAGGGAGGTACTGGATTCCATCAACAAACGTGAGGTAAGATAATCAGAGGTATTAGCCAGATTCTGAGACTAAGTTAAAAGTAACTTCACAATGAACACTATTATATGCTTTTTCAAGTAAAATCACAGCAGTCATTTAATAATAGGCATACAATAGGCAGCCAGCACCACACAGCCTTCTAAACATTGTGTGCACATAAAGGGCCTGGACAAATTTGCTCTGCTCATAAAACTTCAATAGTCAGTATGCGATTTTTATTCTTGCAACTAATCCTGCATTTTCATAATGTCCTATACAAAGAAGACACAAAAAAATGTTCTCATTTGTAAGTGGACGTTATCCCTAATACTACTCGGAGACTATTACTACATTTGAGACAACTTTGTATGATACCCCAAATTAAAGCATTACCTTTTTAGATTTTATCTGGTCTGAGAGGAAAGTATTTCTATTAAAGCAATAAATAAGACTTCCAAAAACCAAGTTAGCAAGCACTAACACATCTGCTCCAATTTTATTTTGGTCACATATTAAAAATGCTGTTCAAATAACAGATTTTGCTCAGCTCCCCTTTAAAATATTGATAAAATGGATAACATTTTTCACAAAGAATACTGGCACCGTTTATGTCATATTATACAAAATATATATATTATATAAATACTTTGGTTCTCTCCCTCTTGTTCTAAATATAAGATAATCTTCATGTGGTATGGGTTTTGTTTCATTCACTGCTATATACCTACTGCCCGGAACGCTGACTAGGAGATATGATCAACTCTATCAAAATCTATTACAATTTCTTCTCCTTCCACTATGGAAAGCTTGTTATTAAGTTTCTGAAAGCTCTCTTCTAGGCAAAAGAAAACATTGTTCGAATCAATGTCAACTAATCTTTTAAAAAGTTTCCAAAATTTTCCCATTTCTACATCCTAAAAGATCTTACAATTCATCTCCTCATGTATACACTGTACAGAATGACACTCTTCTAAAGAAACATTAAAATTACTTGAGAAAAAGGCAGCGCTAACAATGATATTCAGTCATAGGGTAGAGCTCTCAATTTCTCAAAGTCAGTCCTTAGACTGTAACAGAGGGCCAAGCCCAAATTCTCCATAGCCCATGGTTTTGGGGATGGGAGAAGAAAATAATACAGCTTTTAAGGTACTTTGTATATTTATGGCAGGCTGGTAGCTAGGGGAAAGGGCTATGAGACTGTTTAAGATGCTTTGAATATCAATGACGAGGAGATAGCAGGGCCTTTCCTCAAGGAAGGGAGCCAACCATAAAGAAGGGAGCCATGCTATTTGCAAGCATGAATAAGGGCCCTCCCCGGGTCTGCCATTAACTCTGATGTGAAAGAAGGGCCCCGTCATCCACCATGAGAAGCAGCATGATGGAAAGAGCATGTTAGAGGAACATGATGAGCAACAGGTTGTAGCAGCCATGTGAGAAAAAGCAGCTGTGTAGTTTGCAGTCAGATTCAGTCACACAGCCTGGGCTAGTGAGAAAGCAGGCATGCCACTGCTTTTAGCATCCCTGCTCCAGCTGACTCTGAAGCCACCAAGGACTCCGCCTTGCAGACCTGGACTCTATCTGGACTCTCGGAACTCAGGACATATGGAGAGGGTACTCTAAGGACTTGTGCCTTTTCAGGACTTCACCATGATCCACTGTAACATGGCACATGCTTTCCTGGACTGTTATACAGAAGCTGACAACAACATACTCCAGATCCTGAAGGAGAGAGCTGACAGGGAACTACTGGGCTTGGTTTTGGTTTATAGCCTTTTGGGAAGCAGGTAAGTGCTGGGTCTTGAGGGAAAACAGGACTCAGAGCATGAATGCTCATAGCGCTCCCAAGGTTGGGATATTGTAAATAAAGACCAGTTTTTCTCAACACTAATTGTTGGGAAGTACACCAAGGTACCACATGAACAAGTCCTGCTTTGCTCAGTAACAAGACCACTGAATCAGAATTGATAGGGATAGTGGCCCAGGAACCTGAATATTGAGTACTAGGTAACTCAATTGTTTATTATTGTTGAGAATGAGTAGATTCATCCCTCTAATAGCTACTGAGGACCTATTATGTTCCAGGCACTGTTCTAGGCCCATGTTCACAAAGAATTTAACATTCTGTTGGAGTATGATGTAGAACAAGAGAAAAGAAAATGAAGCAAACCCAATGACTTCAGATAGTACAAAGTGTTGAGGGGTGTAAATCAGGTGACAGGAAGAAAAAATGGTAGAGGATGGGATGGAGAAATGTGGGATTAGGAAAGCCCCTCTACAGAGGGAACATCTGGACACAGAGACCCCTACGATGGGAAGTGAGCAGATCATTCCAAGCAGAGGGCCCAGAGAGTACAGAGGACACAAGGTAGTGACACAGTAGGTCGAAGAGAAGGTAGTCCAGCAAGGGGGAAAGAGTAGTGAGCTAAAGAGAGACACAGGACAACAGGCATTTGGAAAAGGCAGGCAGGGTGATTTATGAACCATGGTTAAGAACCTGGATTTTAAAATTTTTAATCCCAAGTGCATCTGTAAACCACGAAGTGGTGGTGAAAGGGTCATACTGATGGGTCCTGAAGCAAGGGAATGACATGATGTAATTTGATCAGATTATGCCTTTAAAAAAAGAGATTAGAGAGGGACAAGAGTGCAAACACAAGCATTAGTTAGGAATTAGTTAGCTGCAAAGTCCAGTGAGAGATGATGGCCTGGATGAGAAAGGCAACCATGGGAATAAAGAAAAGAATGATCTGGAGACTTGTGAGTGATACACAGACTAGGAAGAATAAACAGCAAAAAAATAAGGATCAAGGATGAATCCTAGACTTTTAGCTTGAACACCTAGGTAGGATAATGGCAAATTAGAAAGTACAAGGATATTTATCAGACTAGTATATATAATAAATAGTAAAATACTGAAACAACCTAAATATCCTACATGCCTCATGGTAGGATACTGGTTAAATAAATAACATTATTAAGCAATCAATATAAATGCTCTAAAAGAGTACTTCATAACACAATGAAATGGACACAAGAAGCAAGGCAAAAACAAATTACGTAACACATTATGATAACCATTTGCCTCAAAATAACTGATACAGTATAAATTTTGTATATTGTTTTAAAAAATCAAAAATAGCCCTGGCTAGTGTGGCTTGGTGGGTTGAGTGCCAGCCTGTTAACTGAAAGGTCACTGGCTTGATTCCCAGTCAGGGCACATGCCTGGATTGTGGACCAGGTCTCCAGCTGTGGATATGTGAGAGGCAACCACCTGATGTTTCTCTGGTGCATGGATGTTTTCTCCCTCTCTTTCTCACTCCCTTCCCCTCTCTCTAAAAATAAATAAATAAAATCTTGTTTAAAAAACCCACATATAGATAAGTGTGACTCTGTTCCAACATGTTGCTTTTTGTGATTTCATTTTCCAAATTTTAAAAAATGAACTTGTATTTTAAATTATTTACTGAATTTTAGAGAGAGGAAAGGGTGTGAGGGGAGGAACACTGACCTGTCATTCCACTTATTTATGCATTCACTGGTTGTTTTTTGTATGTGCCCTGACCAAGGATCAAGCCCACAACCTTGGTGGGATAACACTCTAACCAACTGAGCTACCCAGACAGGGCCGAATTTGCTTTTCTTTTACAGTTGTTTTTAAAAGCTATATTTTTAAATGGCAGTGTTCCCAAACTGCACCTAATCTAAACTGGCACTTTCATCTTTTCTCCTCAGCACCTTGCTGCATAGGGATGCTTTCAGTTGGGTAAATGAGCCTAGCAGTGTTGCCAAAGAACAGCCCTGGGAAAACTGGCTGGTGCAAGTTTTATGTGCCTCTAGATCCCCACTGCAGCGATCACACAGCATCCCCAAATTGTCGGAGGAAGCCTGGCTTCACTTCAGTGTTGAAGTGCACATTTTCTAACAACCAATAAATCAGACTATACCCTTTAAGAAGCAGCTGTGAGAGGAGTTCATTAACCCCAAGGAGTAGCTATTTAACATACAGCAGCATCCAAATGTTCATGGGGAAAATTGGTGGGGGTGAGAGGGAGAGAAGAAGAAATCACTGGACAGTACATGAATAGAACCTGCTGTTTTGGGAAGCAGATAGACAGCTAGAATCTACAAAAAGGCAGAGAAAGAGCGTATAGAATTTTTAAATTTTTCAGTAGCCATATTTTTAAAAGGTGAAGATTAACACAAATAATGTATTTTATTTAATCCAAAGATACTACATTTCAACATGAATATAAAAAGTTAACGGAAGTTTTACATTCTTGTTCCACACCACATCTTCACTATCTATAGAGAGAGTGTTTTCCATTACAGAAGGAGTCCAAGAAAAGGTAAGTGACAACTTACACACCAGAGTGAGAATCACAGATCCTATGAGGGTAGGAATCACTCACCTGCAGTATAAAGAAATTGACTGAATTCCCTGGAAAAGGCAGAAAACTTGGCTTCCAAAGGGGAAGAACCTCCAGAAAAACAGAACATTCAAACAATGCAAGGAGTACCACATAAGAGAAGTGACAAATCACTGGGTAAAAGGCCACAACCATGATCTAGAAAAAGCTGCAAGACACAAACCTGCCCTGTCTTACCTCTTCCATGTAATGTTTATGGTTGATTAGCAAGCTACCTGGAAACCAGGCATTCCACATGCCTTCAAGATTGGGAGGTGATGTATAATAAAGAATGTTTAGTCTTATTAGGCTCAGGTTCCTGTGAGCAAACTTAGAAATCCTTGGGATTTCAATAGTCATAGGAGGGTCTTTGTTATTTACCATTGGCCCAGATAGTTTATGCTAATGAGGTAACTCCTGGTGGGGCACCTAAATATGTTATGCTAATGGCTGACTGGGGACAGAGGCAGGCCACATGTCAACCAAGTGATTAAATGACTGTGATACTCTGGACAGCCCAAGCTTCAGGGAAGCAAGGGATGATGGAGATTAGTTCAATTAAATCACGATTTCATCAATCACAACTACATAATGAAACCCCAAATTCAGTGGAGCTTCCTGGCTGACAAACCATCAATGTGCCAGGAGAGTGAAATGCTCTGATTCCATGGAGAGAGGGCAGAAAACTCTGTCTTTGAAACTGCTGGGATAATCCTTTCCTTTCATTAACAGCTCCCTTGCCCCACTCTCTTTTCCATAAAACACTTCCATTTTTTACAACCCCTAGAGTGCCCTTCTAGTTACTAGATGGGATGTTGCCTGATTCCTGAATTGCTTAATAAAGCAATTAGATTTTAACATTTACTTAGCTGAATTTTTTTTTAACAAGTCCTTTTCACATACTTGTCTCTTCATATGGTTGCTCCTGATTTTTATTCTTTACAGTAAAATGTAATAATGAGTAGTATAGCACTATTCTAGGCTCTGTGAGTTAATAGAAAATTATTGAAACTGAAGTGGGTCATGGGAACCCTCAAAATTTGTAACAATTAGTCGTAAGTGCAGGTGGACTGGGGGACCTCCAAACTTGCAGTTGTAGTAAGTCCAGGTTGTTAGTGACCAAAGTATATTTCAGTATTTTAGGCATACAAACATATCTGGCAGAGTTGTCAGTGGATGCAAAATCTGAGCCCTTCCTTTCCCACCAGAGGCCTATCCCCATCAGTCCTACCAAACTTTCACACAATAATCTTTTTTTAAATTTTTGTTTTCAATTTTATTTTCTTAAAATAGATTTTATTAATTATTCTTAGACAGAAGGAAAAGGAGAGAGGCAGAGAGGGAGAGAGACATCAATGTATGTTGCCTTTCACCTGCCTCCAGCTACAGATCTGGCTAGAGACCTGGCTTGCAACCTGGTTATGTGCCCTGGCTGAGGAATCAAATCAGTGACCTTTGGGTTTGTAGGTTTGCACCTTATCCACTGCGCTACCAGCCAGGGCGTAATTTTTTTTTTTTTTTTTTTTAAGATTTTTATTATTTCCAAAGAGAGAGGAAGAGAGGCATTTCCAAAGAGAGAGGAAGAGAGACAGAGAGGGAAAGATGCATCAATGTATGGTTGCCTTTCACCTGCCTCCAGCTACAGACCCGGCCAGAGACCGGGCCTGCAACCCGGTCCTGTTGCCCTGACTGGGAAATTGAACCAGCAACTCCCGGGCTCAAAGGCCAGTGCCTATCCACTGAGCCACCAGTTTTTTTTGTTGTTTTTTTTTTTAAAGAAAAGATTTTACTCATTTATTTTTAGAGAGAAGGGAAGAGAGGGAGAGAAACAGAGATGTTAGAGAGAAATATCAATTGACTGCGTCTCAAACGAGACCTTTGGCTTTGCAAGAAGACACCCAACCAACTGAGCCACACTAGTCAGGCTCACAAATCACTCTTACACTCCCTAACACTCAGGGAAAATGGCAAATCTTCCAGAAAACCACCATTGGCCTGCAGACATTTATTCCATTTAAGAGGGAACTAATGAAAGGGAAGAAAGAAGCCAAGAGATTAACAAAACAATCACAATGAAGTATTTTTACCTTTGTTTAAAACAAGTATTTCACTAGTGTGGTATTTCATTATAATACAAAAGTAGTGGGGGGAGGATAAACCTTGTCACTGAAGAATAAAGTTCTGTCCTGAGTTAGGAATCTGAATCTTCTAGAACATTTCAAACATTCATTTGTTTCATGCACATGTGCAATTATGCTATACCTTAGTACCTCCTCTATCACCATATCCATTATTAACTGCTTGCAGAATGGTGCTACAAACCATTGGTTATGAACCAAGCAAGTCATATTTGGAGGTTACACCTCATGCTGCCATGTAACTCTTGTGAACAAGATCATGCTTAATGGAGTCAGAAAATGAAAGTCTTCCAACTTTAATTCCAAATGCCAGAATCATTAACTTAAGCAGACTGACCTATGTATTATGTATATAATTAATTCACAGTGTTCAAAGAAAACTAGATGTAAAATTAGTAATGTATTTAATGTGATTACTGATGTTCTCCTTGGAATATTTCACGGTATTAACCTGGCCTAATGTCACTATAAATACAAACATACAAGACAGAATTTTACATAAAAGCCCCATTTTTTCTTCTTACATAATGACTAACTTACAAAATGATCTTTGAAATCTTTTCAAATATTAGATGTTTTACATTATAAAATCAAATAACTTGGGTATATGTTTACTGTGCCCAATTTTTAAAATAAATAATGAATTAAACAATAATATAATTTTAATTATCAAAAGGTAAGAACTGGTGGCTCTTACCCTGGCTGGTGGCTCAGTGAACAAGGCGCCAGCCTGCAAACCCAAAGGTTGCTGGTTTGATTCCCAGCCAGGGCACACATAACCGGGTTGCAAGCCAGATCTCCAGCCAGCCAGGTCCATAGCTAGAGGCAGGTGAAAAGCAACCATACATTGATGTCTCTATCCCTCTCTGCCTCTCTCCTCTTCCCTCTCTCTGAAAATATTAAATAAAATCTTAAAAAGGAAGAAAAAAAAGTGCAAGCCTTACTTATCTAGAAATTAAATAGCAATTCACTCCTATTTCTTCTTATCACTTCACAAACCAACCACTTACATACCAATTTCTACTATTCAAACATATCTAATCAGCAGTATGTTAGGGTTTAGTGTCTTCAATTTTAAAACAAGATGGTTAGACTAGTTCTGTGGGTCAGGCAGAGTGCTAATAAGCGCCTGACACCATCTCTTTAAGACTTTAAAATAATTCCAAGATAGACATTGTCAGCACTCTCATTTTACAGATAAGAAATGGGGATTCAGGCAGTGTTAAGTATTGGGGTGGCAAAAAATCTCCATTACATTGTCTCTGTATGATGGCTCTAGTAGTACTTAGCTGTCTTTAATTTCATTTGAAATAATTTTGTTAGATCGTATTGGGACAACTGTCATATCAGCATGCATTTAAAAAAAAAATCAAAATTGGTGAATGTTTTGTGCAGCCATTTTAATATTGAAGATGGAAGAAAATATGCAACATTTTCGACATACTATGCTTTATTATTTCAAGAAAGGTAAAAATGTGACTGAAATGCAAAAAATTATTTGTGCAGGGTATAGTGAGTTTAGTTTAGTCACATCATTATAGTTTAGTCATTATCTATATTAGCATTAACATTAAATAGAGATGTTAAGTTTACGGTATAGGAACTATCTATATGTAATCATGTACATAATTAATGGTAGTTTTAGATGACATTAAGTATTAATAAAACTTTCATCTTATACATATTGTATATTAGGTGAGCCAGTAAAATTTTTAGCTGATTAAATAATGTGACTAAAAATCAGCATAATCCATTAAGTTACCTACAGTTAAAGAAACTGCTAATACACTTACCTCAATCAATTTGTTGGCATGTTCACGGAAAACTTGGGCATACTCTTTAACTTCTTTCTCATTTCCATTCTTTGCAGCTTCAATCAATACTAAAAGCGGAACGTTGGTTTCCAGGAATGAATCTGACACGTGGTCCATGACAGCTTTACGAAGCTAATAATTAAATTGTAAAAGTTTGATTTGATTTCTAACAAGAAGCTAGATTGCTTTTTTTCTCTTGTACTTTTAAATCTAATGAAAGCTTACGATAGCTTGCCTGCACTTAATATGAGGTATCCCCCCTCTCCATGTAATCTGTCCAGTTATATACTCTGCAATGTAGGAAATGTATGATTGTCCAGGTAATGATTTACACTATAGTTACAGCATTCCAGCAACAGAATCTCAGTTTTCAATATATCCTTTTCTCTTGGGATTTAGAAAACTTTCTAGGGAATTGGAAAGCTTATGTCTTAAAGGAATAATAAAAAAACTAAACAGAAAGCATCTCTGAGTTCAATTGACGCACAGCCTTAGAGTATATGCAATTAGCCTAAATGGGTAAATAAAAATGAGAAGAGATGAAAAATGCACTTTCTGGTTTATCTGAGGTTGGCATACTACGAACTTTAAAACTGAAAGATCATCTTTATAACCATTTCTGATACTACTTCAATAAAGGAAAACT
Organism: Noctilio leporinus; assembly: GCA_004026585.1. Lineage (NCBI taxonomy): Eukaryota > Metazoa > Chordata > Mammalia > Chiroptera > Noctilionidae > Noctilio > Noctilio leporinus. Next base: position 22,299 of record PVIW01005960.1, read on the forward strand.
AAGATACAGTCTCTCTTTAACTTCATTTTATATTATATATTAGACATGAAAATAAAATGTCTCTCCACTAAGTATGGAAATTGTATGACTACTATAACTTCTTTTGAAGTCTCAGTACGTTCTTTTATACATTCAGCCCTCCCTTTTTTAAAGAGGAAAACTCAGTATGACTCCAAAATGTTAAGGGAATTATTTAACATTAAATGAAGAGATTCTTTCCTTTCTGTTTACTTAGAAAACTGAGCACCCCAAATATCCCTATACCCACCATATGTGTACTGGAAATACATCACCACCAAGGATCTAAGGAAACTACAAGTGTGATTTCAGAATGGGGCAAGTTAGATGAATGACTGAAATTTCTGTCTCTAATAACAGGTGAGTATCACGAGATCCTTCAGGATGTTTCCATAGGTCCCAAGTCACTCTGAACTGATTTTCTTACCTGTACATCCTTTTCATACTAGAGCTAACTTACTCACTCCATCTTAGTAGGACCATTATCAGTCTAGGTCCCTGAGAGATTTTATTAACCACTTACAAGCTTGTTAGCAACAAAACAGACAGAGATAGTTGGTTTCCTGTGAAATCAATCCTTACCCCTAATAAAATATGTGGGGTATTTATTGGATGCCCAGTATTTATTGAGATGTTAACCAAAACTACAAAATTGAGAACTTGGGAACGCAATCAGCACTTTCTTTAGCTCACCTGCCTACGCAGATCCCTGGTCTTCTTGGTCATTTTATCTATTGCAGAATTGAGCGCATCACTTCTTTCTTTCCGTCCAGCCTGGAAAAAAAGAAAGAGATGCACCTTTAGTGATTCACAGAAAACCTTAATGATAGCCAATAGCCATTTATATTCAAATTAACACTTAAAGAAGTTAATTTTTTTAAACCCAAAGTTGGAAAATACACTTGGGAGAAGGGGACAAGACACAAAGGCAACCATGTGGCTTTGTTCATAAAAACATAACCTTGCAACTCTTAGGCTCCACATCAAAGAACAGGACTGTCACTTCAAGTTCAGTCCTGTTTATATTTATATTTATATAAATTTATATTTATATTTTAATTCAAAGATCAGCGTACACAAATTTCATTATCAAACCAGCTCTTCTTGAACTGCTGACTAGAACAGGTTACATCTAATTTTGATGAACTCTAAGATTTGAAGAATGTCAAAATATTAAAGTTAGCACCTGGCACTAAAACAATGTGAAAAATGGATTTTAAAATGAAGATATACTACTATAATGGGTCAAAGTTAATAATGAATATTATGCAACTGAATAAGAATGCTCAATGAGATTACTTCAGCCGTATTTTTAAAACAAATTCTAGGCTAAGCTTAATGCAACTGTATTGCACAGATAAGAACATTTTTGCTACTCTGAGAGAGGTATGTAAATCAGCATTTCTTCAGAGGTCAAGGGATTGAGTTGATATTCACCCCAGAGAATACTCTAAGCAGAATAAAAATAGATGGTAGTAGAAAGAAAAGGAAAAGATGCAATAATCCTAGACAGGGCTAGCCACATGCTTGGAAATACCTAGTAAGACATCAGCTACGTTACACTATTAAGTACATTACAAGTTTTTCCTTAAAAATGCCCAGCCAACAAATACGGCTCCATAAAACATGTAGTACGCAAAGAAGAGACACAAATAGACAAAGGAATTTAATCCACTGGTCTATCTTTGGGTTTCCTCAAGACATTCTGGTACAGATTACATAAGCCAATATAACACATGACTGGCTGGGGATGAGGAGATGTGGTTACGTTTTCTGAGTGGAGTACCCTTTATGTATGTTTATTATTCACTTTCTCTCTTATCCCTCACCTGTTAAATGGGGACAATGACATTTTTTCCCCTGCCCCCATTTCTATGGACTGCTAGAAGAGAAAGCAGAAGGAATACTGAAGAATATAAGTTAGCAGGAAACAAAAATGAGAGAAAAGGGGGCTTAATAATTTTAAAACCTGAAATACAAGTGATAAATTCATATGGATGCTATCAAATCTGGCCAGGGTCACATTCCTCACCTTTCACCCCAACACTCCTGTACTGTCAATAAAATTAAGTAGTCCACTAATATTAATAGGTAAAAAAATCAGAATCTCAGTAAAATGAATTCAGGTATGAGAATTCTTACCATCAGTCAGAAAAGAATAAAACAAGTGTAATTAATGACTGACACTCTCAAAGATAAAATTACCAGGATCTAAGGTGAAGATGCCTGAAATTTAATTTTTTAAAAATCAGGGCACATGCCTGGGTTGCAGGCCAAGTTCCCCCTAGACCTCCTACCCGGGTTAGGGGCATGGAAGAGGCAACCAATTTATGTTTCTCTCCCACATCAATGTTTATCTATCTCCCTCCCTTTCCCTCTCTCTAAAAATAAAAGTTTTACTTTAAAAAGACATTCTTGAGAAAAAGAAAGAAAGAAAAAGAAAGCCTCAGTATATTCCTTCCTCACTCAAGCACTCCCAAGAAAATCTCTCTATAAATCCAGTGAAGTTTGTCATTGCTCCTAGCCATGTGTTTGGGGGATATTTCCAATAGATAATTTAATGTAGAAAACATCTAATTATCAAAAAACCCAAAGGTTGGATTAAATGACCTCATGAGAGCCCAATTCCCTGTAATCTCAAATATCCAGAAATTTCCTCAATTTAGGTGTAAAGTTATATAAAATCCACCCTTAAACTTGACTTTTGAGAGAATTATAGTCACACAACAAAATTCACTTTAATATGTAACACACCGTGAATCTGTTAATTCTTTGTTCAACTACCCCAAAAAATCAATTTATCTTTCTTGTTACTTTAGGAAATAAGAGGTTTATGCCTCATGAGTTATCTCATTAACTTTTTCCCTGAATTCCAAACTCTTACCTACACTTTTCTTCTCTTTGTAAAAACGGACCATTTACAATGGAATGTAAGACAGTCTATTAGGGTGCAAACCCACTATCTTCTCAGATCCGACCATCTGAATAAAGTGCCCATAGAAGTTCATTCCCTGTTTCTCCTCATTGGGTCTGGTAGATGACAGCACTAACATGGTTTTTACCAGTTTCAAAATAAGCCTTGGTGAGACTACTGTTAGCTCACTAAGAAGTCAGAGAAAAGGGGGCTTTGGAGGCAGGATCAGGGGGTTAGCCTGAGACAAGCTGCTGCTGTCCACTGCTCCGTTTGCAAGCCTGGTGAGGTCCCTTAAGGGTTTAGGAAATCACACCTGTGGGGGGAAAAGGGGAAGGAGCTTGGGGCAGGGGAGCGTGAATAAGGACGTTCCTTTTGAGGGAATTCAGGGGAACTCTTAGGGAGGATTTCAATAGAATAGTCATCAACTTTTTGCCAATGTGCCAAAATAAGATTTATTCCCTTATCTTCATCTCTCCTTGGGTGTGACTGGAAAACGGCACTAATTGGATTTTTCTGGTATCTATCTCCCTGAGTTGGATGATTTACCCTCTGGTTGAAGAGAAGTACAAGCCATTTACTCTAAAGTGCCCCTGTTTAGAAAAGATAGTATTTACTAGATATTTGCAAACTGCTTTAACTATTTGTCTCAGTTGCCCTATTTTGCTGGTCCTGGCAAATTATTAGTCCATCTCACAATCATTTAAAATACAATCATAGTGAGTATGCACACACAACCTTAACGATGAACCCAATGAAAGTAGAAACAAAATTCTCCTTCTCTTGGAAATCACAGCTGTTTGAATTTTTTATTTCTAGTTTTAGGAAGGCCAAAGTAAAGTTGTTCAATAAATCTTTAAAATAAGTGACTCTCAGCTCCCATCTAATGGGAAGATTATTCCAATATATATATATTCATATTATATATATATATTCATATATATATATGTTATATAAAATCCACCCCTAAACTTGACTTTTGAATATATATATTCCAATATATAACTGAGCAGAGAAACCACTTACATCATTCAATTTTGATATGTATGTCCCTGCTAAGCAGTGACAAAAGTGGTTGCTATGAAAAAAGATAAGGCATGTTTGGGGTGTTAACATGCCACCAGCAGAGCTAAAAAAAAAAAAAAAAAAAAGAGGCAAAGTTAATTTGTTTGGGACCATCTCTAGCAACCTAGTTTTGGCTGACATAGAAAACAGCTTTAGCCCTGGCTGGTGGCACAGTGGATATGGCACTGTGAACCCAAAGATCACTGGTTCGATGCCCAGCCAGGGCAACATAACTAGGTTGCAAGGCAGGTCCATAGCCAGAGGCAGGTGAAAGGCAACCAATAATTGATGAACGTTTCTCTCCCTGTCTTTCTCTTTCCCTTCCCCTCTCTCTGAAAAATGATAGATAAAATCTTAAAAAAAAAAAAAAAAAAGCTTTCAAAACCCA
>PVIW01005960.1:26780-95869 GCA_004026585.1 Noctilio leporinus
TATTTCCAGAAGAGGGGAAGGGAGAGAGGCAGAGAGGGAGGGAAACATCAATGTATGGTTGCCTTTCACCTGTCTCCAGCTACAGACCTGGCTGGAGACCTGGCTTGCAACCTGGTTATGTGCCCTGGCTGGGGAATCGAACCAGCGACCTCTGGGTTCGCAGGCCAGTGCCTATGCACTGAGCCACCAGCCAGGGCATAAAACCCATTTTTAATGGAAGCTTGAAGAAGCCCCCTCCCCTTCCTTTATCCTATGTGAACAAACTTCTATTTATTTAGACACATTATTCACTGAACACCTCTTCTGCATCCTTTGTGGAGTGGGTAGGACCAGCCACAACCCTTCTATCGGAGGATTTATAATCTGAGATAAAATAATTCAGAGTAACACCTAAATGATCAATACTCTGAATCATGCTGGGCCTCATAGGAATTCTGTATGACAAAATAATGGGTCCAAGAAATAAGTTTAAGTTATGCAGGACATTACATTTAAGTTAGGCATTAATTTTTTAAAAGTATTTACAGTTAGAATTTCATGGAGGATTTTACCCATTTTGGAGGTAAACTCTGAAATAACAGCATTCCTGCCACCGCATCCCCTTCTCCCCAAAATGAGTAAGGTTCCCGGATGAGATTACGAAAAGCTAACCAACCTAAAAGGTAATGGCACTACATAAAACTCAGTGCTTCCAGGAAAAAGAAAAAGAAAAGAAAGAAAGAAACAGTTACATGCTGATGGAGCTACATGATCTCTTCAATGAGGGCTCTTCTGCCAAAGGCTCCCTTCTCTTCTTATTCTACACTTTCCTTATTGGAGCCCAGCCATCACCATTACTTAATGATTATGGTCACTCTGCCATCTTCCATGTTATGATCCCTCCACCTGCATTTTAATTCTTCAGACATGCCATGCTCTCTCACCAACTTGGAATACTCTTCCCCCTTCTCCTAATTCCTATCCATCCTTTAGACTAGATATCATGCTTTCTATAGCCACCCTCAATTCTAAGTTCAAATTGGATGTCCCTCTGGAGTGCTCCCTCAGCACCTTACACTTTCCCTCAGAGCCATTTTCAGATCATACCTGTGTCTCTCTCCCCTTGGACATGAACGAAACAGAAATATATCAGAATCATTGGACTTAATGTATATGATCTCTGTGGCAAATTATTGGTCCCCTATTTTCATGTTATTAGTTAAAATAAAAGGCTTTTCAAATAACCCCAAATACTGCTTTCCATCTTCATTTTAATCTAGAGTAAGGCTGAAGAGAATAGCAAAGGAGGGCAAAATCCAATGTTACAACCCTGAAACATTTACAGACTATTCAAAAGAAAACAAGGTGTGATTAATTCAACAGGAAGGTTTAATTAGATAAAATGTATCCATCAGCCATCAGAAAATTAAACAAAAATTTTAAACTACAAAACATGGCATTCTACAAGACCCAAATCAGAATGGGCATCTGAAGCACCCTCTCTCCCCACCCCCAACGCAATGAGAGAAATGAATGAAGCATCATCAAAGGTACAAAAGAGGAAAAGTGAGGGTGTCATCTACGGTAGAGGCCTTTAAGTAAAAGCAGGGGAATGAGGAAGTGGTACTTATAGTGCTGTTGGAGGCTTCAGAGAAGAAGGTAGGGGAGCTATAATATTAAAGGTACACACAAGAAAAATGTTCAAACACCAAAGTAGACCAGCATCTATTAGAGTCAATCCATGTCTTCATGAGCACAGCTAAAATAAAAGGCTTTCTACTGACTAGGCAACACATTATCATGCCATAAACATTTGGGGAATAACATGAGAAGCAATTTGACCCTGGTTGTTCTACCTGGCCCGAAGATGGCTGATGGGCTCTGCATAAACTGAATACGGACAAGAGTCACTGAGAGCCTTAGGAAAAGACTAAGAGCTCAATGTTTGAATATAATGGTTATATATACATATACCTGCATCTCCAAACTCCCTTCAAAGAGTACTCGCACCTTCAGTTGGAAAGAACAGAAGTTTCCAGATTGCCTAATGTTACACAGTTCATCTTTAAAATTTTTTAAATTGGTAGAGATACTGATGTTACAGACATACTACCCCACATCCCTTCTCTTCCCCTCACAGAGAACAGAAGCTTAAAAATTAGCTTTACTGGTTTATCTGGGTATTTCCTCAAATGAAGGCCAGAGCTGCATACATACCACCTTTAGATTTTTCTCAGCTTGATGATGCATTACACCTGAAAACATGCCCAGGCATCTGTCTAAATGTCCTATCAGTTATAATAAGCTTTGGTATTTTCAGCTCTGGCCATAGACACATGCTAAAATATGGCTTTTCAGCTACATGGCTGCTACAGCACAAAACTGTCATTAACTGAATCAAAATGAAACTGTGGCACTTTTCCAACAAGCCCTGGGATATCAGAATGAGCATGTGAACTATTCCTTTCTTTTTCTGGGGGGAAAAAAGTGACAAAAGTCCATGATGGAATAAAGTTAAGAGAGCCAATACTAAGAGCTCCCTGGCACAAATTAAAGCATTTAGTCAAGATATTCCATTCTCTTTTGAGATGCAAGGTTTTTTTGTTTTGTTTTGTTTTTCCCTTAAAAAAATAACAGTAATCAGGCCCTAGCTGGTGGTACAGTGGATACTGTGAACCTTCTGGCCTGCAAACCCAAAGGTCATTGGTTCAATTCCAGTTAGGGCACATAACCAGGTTGCAAGGCAGGTATCCAGCCAAGTCCGTAGCTGGAGGCAGTTGAAAGAGAATCATACTTGATGTTTCTTGCTCCCTTTCTTTTTCTCTTCCCGTCCTTCTGTATGAAAATAATAAATCTTTCAAAAAAAAAAAAAATGCAGCAATCATCTATTTGCTAAATAGCTGCTGTGCATAATAATTTGAGAAGTTCTCAGATGCACATAGAGGTATGTAAAGCCAATAGGTATACAAACTAAAAATGTATAAGAACTTAATTTTGAAGTTACTGATAATCCAGGGGTTGAGGGAAGGGTAAAAAGGGCTCAACTTAGGGGATATTTCAGAAAGATTTTTAAATGCTCAGTTAACTGGTAAAACTGGGCTAAAAACTGTGATAAACCAGGGAAGTCTTTTGATTTCAATACTGTTAAAAAAAAAAAAAAAAAGTCTAAAGGGCTCAGATCCTTTTTGCCCTACTTAAGATAACGATTTAACAGGGAATCCTTGATTACTAAAGATTCTGCAACATCTTATATTCACCAATTGGTGTAAGTATGTGTTTAGTACTTAAAAACCTTGTCCATTTAGCCATGAATTAAAATTAAGCATACGTATAGAGCAAAACCATACACCTTTAAGAGACAAATATCTAACTGAAATAAATATGTAAAATATTTGTCGAGAGAATATTAAAAGCAGCAAAAGAAATGAAGGAAGTTATCTATAAAAAGGTTCCTATAAGGCAATCAGCTGAGTTCTCAAAAGAAACTTTGTAGGCAAGAAGGGCCTGGCAAGAAGTATTCAAAGTGATGGAAAACAAAGACCTACAACCAAGATTACTGTATCCAAGCAAAGTTATCATTCAGAATGAGAGGACAGACAGATAAAGGGCTTCCCAGACAAGAGAAAGCTAAAGGAGTTCATCATTACCAAGCCATTATTATATGAAATGTTAAAAGGGCTTACTTAAGAAAAAGAGGATCAAAATTATGAACATTAGAAAGATAACAAAATCACAACTATCAACAACAAAATCTTAAATATAAAAACAAAACCTAAGCAGGCAAACAGAGAAGGAACAGATTCAAAGCTATGGGGAACATTTGAGGGTTGTCAGCTGGGAAGGGGAAGTGGAAGAATGGGGGAAAGGTGTAGGGATTAGGAAGCATAGTTAGTGGGTGCATGATAAACAGGGAGATATTGAGAACAGTAGAGGAAAAGGTAAAGCCAAAACACTCACGTGCATGACCCATGGACATGAACTAAGGGGCATGATACTGCTAGAGAGAGGGGAGTGCTGGGCGTAGGGAAGGAAACAGAAAAGAAATTGGGACAAATGTGACAGCATAATCAAATCAATAACTTTTTCAGAAAGTGAGCAGTTTTAGAATGGGGTATGGAATGAGCAAATGAAATACAGAGTCTATAGGAAAAAACAAAAATAACAATATACCCATATACAAAATGATGCTCAATCTCACTCCTAATTAAATTAGAATAAACCAAAGAGAGCATTTTTTACTTATCAGATTCCCAGATAGTTTTAAAGTTTGCTGGCTCCCAATATGGTGCTTGGGGAAGGGGGGCTTGGATAGGTGGCTAATGCATACTTAAAGGCTACTAGTAGTCTGTAGAAAGCTTATATTTCTTTTTTTCTGTTTTTTAAGATTAATTTATTATTTTCAGAGAAAAGGGAAGGGAGAGAGGCAGAGAGGAAGAGAGACATCAATGTGTGGTTGCCTTTCACCTGCCTCCAGCCATGGACCAGGCATGGCTTGCAACCTAGTTATGTGCCCTGGCTAGGAATTGAACCAGTGACCTTTGGGTTCGAAGGCCGACACCTTATCCACTCAGCCACCAGCCAGGGCTTTATTTCTATTTTATAGAAAGCATAAAATAGTTTAAATATTTTTAGAAGGTAATGTTCAATGTCTATTAATTCTAAAGATACATATCCTTTAACCTGAAATTTTATGGTTAGGCACTTCTGTTAATATAAACTTGCCTAAGAATGCAAAAATTAGCCCTGGCTGGTGGCACAGTAGATAAGGCATCGGCCTGCGAACCCAAAGGTCACTGGTTTGGTTCCTAGCCAGGGCACATAACAAGATTTCAAGCCAGGTCTCCAGCCAGGTCTGTAGCTGGAGGCACATGAAAGGCAACCACACATTTTTGTCTCTCTCCCTCTCTGCCTCTCTCCCTTCCCCATCTCTAAAAATAATAAAATTTTTAAACAAAACCAAAAAAAGAATGCAAAGATATTTTTAAATTATTCATTTTATACTATCTGCAAAAGCTAAGTCTTAAACAAACATGTCCATAAATTACAGTATAGGCATATAAGGGACAAACCATGCAGCTACCAGATACATACTCACATTTACAAACACACATAAAAAGAACTATGAAGCCATTAGACAGATAGAGCCCTCCCACTCCCCCTCCATAGAACAAGCAGCAGGACAGAATTAGCTCCCACAGGAGCTCAAGTCTTAGCAAGCCATATTTCAGCAACACAGGGACACACATCTCAACTGCAGCTATAATGCTACATGCTGTAATAGCCATTCATGGTAAGAAAGGATCTTTCGTTCAAATTTTTCTTACTGATTTTCTCTGCACTGATGACATAGTGTATTTCAATATTTATTGCTTGCCTTAGCATATGTCACTGTCCCCCTACCCCAGAACGCATTACGAAGATTCTGAGGGAATGACATTTCCAAGGTTCGGGAACCAAAAAACTTGCAAGCATCTAGATAATATAAATGCAAATTCACCATTTTAAATTTAGCCAATTGGGTCAAGGAGTTCGCTAACATTGAAAGGGATTCTCAAGAATGTGTATCTTACTCTTAATTCTACCTTGTGCAAATGGCTTTGAATAAAGCAAGTGGCCATCTATGTAGGCAGTAGGAAACACATCTGAATAGAAAGCTGCCAAAAATGTGGAGAGGAAAAAGCAGGGACAAATCCAGGCTTGGATCAGTTTCAGAATGATGGAAGGGGAGGAGTGGGAGGCAAGGTAGGGCAGGAAGGGCAGAGGGGAGGGGGAAAGAGGGGGGAGGAAGAGATGGGGGAGGAGGAGGAGGAAAAAGAAGCCTGCCTAGCACAGAAAAAGAGGAAAACATGAACATGATGAAGCCAACGGCAACAAAAGTAAGACTTGGCAATATAAATTTCAATCTATACATTAATCAAGACTTCAGGATAGTTCTGTTTGGTTTGATGTTTACAGTAGGAGAAATCATGGTTTCAACGAACCTCCGCCCAAACTTCTATGGAAGATTTTCCATCACTTAACATCTGACTCAGGTGCATCACACTGAGATTTACTAACAAATTACCTAGCCATTAGCACAGAATACAAGCCTAGAACAACAAAATCAGGCTGTCACATGATCCTAGCCCTGCCACCGCCCCCCAACAGCAATTAGTACCAGAAGTACATGCCTCCAAAAGTTGAATAGAAATCCCAAACTCTGTAAGTTGCAGCATCAAAAGGATCACACCATCACTAGTGTAATCATCACTCCCCCTCCTACTCTGCTTTCTTAGTCATATTTACTAACAAAAGGACTTTTAAAAATCAAAATCAATCTAGGGCAGGGATGGAGACAAGAATCCAATAAAAAATGAGGATTCTGGGAGCCTAATGTGCAGAATCTTTTTAAAGGCCTTTAAAAAAAAAAAAGATTCCCAGCAACACAGATATACTGTACTTATTCACACAGTGTCCCTTGTGATTGCTACAAGACTCTAGGAACCTAGAATTCTGAATGCTCTCAGACCCTCTGACTCCACCTGGTACTATCAGCTACCCTTTAGCCCACCTCCAATATGACACATTGATGAACCCATTAATCCTGACATATTCTATCTGCCTCATTTGGAAAGGTTCCGTTTCCTTCAAAGATAAAATGCTAATGTTAGCACCAAGCCCCAGTAATTTTTCCTATTTTTAAATAACAAACCAAAAATTTAAAGGAAGTGACATGTTAGCCTCTAAATGTATGCATGCTTGAAGAGAGAATCTAGATTTCTTGAAGACAGAGGCACAGATAGACACGCTGTGTCTCCCTCCACAACCAGAAATCCCAGAATATCGAGCTGCATGTAAGTCCAACAAACAAAAAGATAGAAAGAAGAAATACTCATCCAGACAGGTAGGAGGGGCAGAGCCAAGACAGAGAAGACTGTTTGGTGGAGCAGTTTGGCAGCACAGCAGCAGCAGCAGCAGGACAGCAACAGAGGCTAACCCACAGAAAGCGCAGTCATGGTAGGGACAACTGGGGAGTGCTGCCAGCACAGACCAGACCTCACAGTTCCCACTCAGGGCGAGGGCGGGGACAACATTGCTTCTGACTATAAAAACCAGTAGGGGCTGGGGTGAAGGAAGAAACTACCATTATCTCAGCAGAGTGTGTATGCTTAGAGGCCCTAATGGTCCTAGAACATCCACAGAACCACCCACTCTGGGAACCATGGTCAGGGCAACAGCTAGACAGGAGCTAATTTCATACAGGAAGCAAGAGAAGTGCCCAGAAAAGAGGCTAGTGCTGAGCAAGCAGCACTGTTCCCTCTCAGACCCCTCCCCTACATACAGCACCACAACATGGACAAACAGGTCACCTGTACTGAACAATATCCAAGGATCCGCCCCTTACAATGTAACAGGTGCGGCAGCTCCACCTAGGATACAGAGGCAAACGTAGGAGCCTGTCAAGTTGAGGAGACAAGAGTAATAATGTCTAAAAAAAAGGGAACAAACAGATCAGGGTCTCAGTGGGTGAACTAAGCAACAAAGAAATAGCCAACCTGACAGATGCACAGTTTAAAACATGGTGATAAAAATGCTCACAGACTGGACAGACATGCTTAAATTAGGCAAATGCAGAAAGGAAGGCGTGAAGGCCAGGCTAAGTGAAATGAAGGAAAATCCAAACTAAACCAAGGGTGAAGGGAAGGAAACCAGGCTTCAAATCAACAATTTGGAACATTAGAAAGAAATAAATTGTCAATCAGTATAGAATGAGGAAACAAAAATTGGGACCAAAAAAAAAAAAAAAAAAAACCAAGGAGATACTTAGGAACCTCTGGGACAACTTTAAACATGCCACCATAGGAGTGCCAGAAGAAGAAGAGGAAGAACAAGAAACTGAGAACTTGGGTGAAAAAATAATGAAGGAAAACTCCCCTAATTTGATGAAGGAAACAGACATTCAAATCCAGGTAACAGAATCCTAAATGAGCTAGATCCAAAGAACATCACACCAAGATACATCATAATTAAAATGCCAAAGGTTAAAGGTAAAGAGAGACAAGTTACCTACAAAGGGATTCCTATAACATTATCAGCTGATTTCTCTAAAGAAACTTTGCAGGCAAGGAGGGATTAGCAAGAAGTATTCAAAATGATGAAAAACAAGGACATACAACCAAGATCACCCTAGCCAACAAAGCTATCATTTAGACTGGAAGGGAAGATAAAGTGCTTCCCAGACAAGGTAAAGCTAAAGGAGTTCATTATCACCAAGCCATTATTATATGAAATGTTAAAAGGACTTAAGAAAAAGAGGATCAAAATTATGAACATTAAAATGGCAATGAACTCAACTATCAACAACAGAACCTAAAAGGTAAAAACAAAAACAAACTAAGCAACCAGAATAGGAACAAAATCATTGATAGGGGGATGTGAAACAGGGAAATGGTGCAGGGATTAGGAAGCATAATTGGTGGGTACAAGATAGACAGGAAGAAGTTAACAATACTAGAGGAACGGCAAAAATAAGGGACCTTATATGCACAACCCATGGAGAATGTGGGGATGTGGGGGATCTGGGAGGGAATGGAGGTCTTGGGTGGAGGGGAGCAAAGGGAAAAGAATTCAGGACAACTGTAATAACATAATCAATGAAATATACTTTAAATAAGTAAAAATAAATAAATATATGCATGTTTGAAAGCAGTGACCAACTTTAGGATTTACTACAGTCTTCTTATATACCACCTTTCCCTCCTTCCTTAAAAAATAAAAATAAAAAAAAAACACTAGTAAAACTCACTTACTCTAAGACAGGTCTTATTACTACATAGGCCCAACTAAGAGGTTGCTTACTAAGAATTCTAAAAGGTTCTCAGTAAGGGATGAATCTCAGAAGGGATGAACTCACAACCATAAAATCTAAGGCCTCCATCCTAGAAACTATCACTTTTTGATGAATGAGAGGATGTGTTTCAAGTAGTGATCAAGAATGGCAGCAACAAGGTTTATGTGAACATACTTTCCCAGAGAACCTCAGTATAACACCTCTGGTGCTGGGGTTTGACAATTTTTAAAGTTGAAACTGATTAACTAAACATCTGAACTTTTAGTATAAAGTGAAATCAAGCTCCACCAAAGAATTAAAAATTCCAGATAAATTTCTGTACATGTGTTTGTCCAAGTGGGGAAATAATTCTCCCTAATTAGCAACACACATTATAAGTAAACTTTCAGGTAGAGGAATGCAGGTAGCTACAACCCCTAAGTTCTACTACTGGGCTCATTTGCCGAGAGAACAGACGGTGGGGTTAGATTTTACTGCTCCTTTGATATGGATAGTACCCTCCAGAAGCTACACTGCTACTTTTAAATCAAAGGCATATGTATGCAGAATAAAGCTATTCTAAAATGAAATCAAGCAAAAGTTTAATTCAGAAAGAACACAGGTTTCTGTTCAGTCCTCTTAGCTAAAGAAAGATAAAGATAAAAAAATATATACAAAATTTCATCAACAGGAACTGTGTACTCCATGAATTTTAAGACAAACACCATTATCTTCTTTGGTTCCACTGCTTGAACCCTCTGAACCCAAAGAGAGGCCAAATGAGCAAGATGACTACAGCCCCTGGAGGACCTGTGTACTCCAGGTACTGTGATACTGCATTACACCCTCTGTTCCAGATGCATCAAAGATAATTACTCTTGATTGCATTGGTGATTCTCTGGGTAATTTTTCTTGCCCACAAATCTATTATAATGGTATTGGGGAAATAAAATTTAAGACATTTCCCATTTGTTAGTCTATAAGAGGTAGTAGGCCAAGTGACCTAGAGAACAGAAAGGAACCAAGAGTTCAAAAAGGAGATGCTTTTCCTTCTAAATTTTCACATACAACTCATTCCTAATTGTGGTTGCTTTAATCCAATTGACTCAAATGCTTTTCTCTACATGGAACTAAAGAGGTTACTTCAGGGAAAAATTTAATCCAGATCCTCCTGCCTGGCAAAGGCTCCCTACCCATCTCCCACATCAGAGGGTAGCTGACTTCAATGGGGCATTTACAGTACCCAAAGGGCTTCTTTTCTTTAAAAAACAAAACAGCCCTAGCTGGTAGCACAGTGGATAAGATGCCAGCCTATAAACCCAAAGATCGCTGGTTCGATTCCCAGCCAGGGCTCATAACCAGGTTGCAAGCCACGTCTCCAGCCAGGTCCATGGCTGGAGGCAGGTGAAAGGAAACCATACATTGATGTTCCTCTCTCTCTCTGCCTCTCTCTCTTCCTCTTTCTCTGGAAATAATAAATAAAATCTTAAAAAATAATTTAAAAAACAAACAAACAAACAAACAAACACACACGCCTTTACCAGATCTCCCCCTTGGAAGTTTTGGAAACAAGTTTCTGCAGAATAGTGACTCTGAAATCTAGGGTCACAGACCCTCTACGAATCTGATTAAAACTTATTCACAGAATAATGCACATACAAAAAAATTCCACAAGCCAGCCTGTAAATCTATGTTAAAAGCTTCTAGCCTATTGAGACAACCATGAAAAGACTCAAGGTCAGTAGCAAGAGTACCATCCTTAAAGTCTAAAATGGAACCTCTCCCTCCTTTTCTTAACCAGAAAAGGGAAATGATGTGAGTACTAAGGTGGACTCCTTCCTGAGAACGGGCATCTTTGGTTTGGGGACTTCTGGCCCAAGGAAACTGTCTCAGACTGTGCTGTATAGACTAAGCCCCTGCCTGTCACATCTTTCCTTCCCCTCTGCTTTCAGAGGCATCAGACCTGCCCTTTGGTCTGAAGACTCTACCAGCCCTCAGAGTATCCTGCTGTCTTCTCTCTTCCTTTATACTTCGCTGGCATTTTCCCCCAATAAAACTCCTATTTCTAATCTCATCTTGGAGTCTGCTTCTAGAAAAATTCAAACTACACACCTGTAGTTGCTGCCATTTTCACAGCACCTTTACACATGGCCCTGAGGGAGACATTGAATTCTCCCAGTCCTTACTTCAGTGCCACACTCCATCCCAGAATCTATAGCCCTTAAGACAATGACTTCTTAGACTTGCCCAGTAGGATTAAGGCCCTGGAAGCCAACAGGCCAAAGATGGTTACAGACACTATGTATAGTTTTGAGATTTCTGTCTTCAGGTATGAGATAAAAACCTACTACAGGTAAGTACCTATGTCAGGAAAACTGGCATGGAAGCCAAATCAATCAGACAAGGTGTATAAGAGGTCTTACCTTTGTCAGACCTAAAAATGTGACCCTAACTCATGCTAGTAATATCTTTCACACTTACAGAACACTAAAAACGAAGCTGTAAATCTCTAGCTGGGTGGCTCAGTTAATTGCAGTATCACCTCATACACCGAAAGGTTGCAGATTCGATCCCCAGTCCGAGTGTGTACGAGAGACAAATGATCAATGTTTCTCTCTCACATCAATGTCTCTCCTTTCTCTCTCCTTTCCTCTCTTTCTAAAATCAATGAACATATCCTCAGGTGAAGATTTTAAAATAAAATCAAACATAAATCTGTACATTTATAACCAAGCTCTGAAAAGTGATGATACTGTTCAACAAGTAAAAACAGTCAAAGCAAAATCATATTCCAAAATTTAAAAGACATTTGTATTCACTAGACAAAGTCCAACAACAGTATGAGACTCAAAGTTCTTAAGTGTGCCAGTAGGAGCTAACGAGCATGCAAATAAATGTTCTATTATTTGAGTGCTACAACACCCGACCCCAGAATCAACTGAGGCTTTCAGGTGAAGGAGTAGCTAAGATTCTGAAGTAAACGCAGGGATCATGTCAGAACCCAGCTGTGCTTTATCACTTGTCCTAAACAATTTCTGTTCCAGTGTTGAAACTCAGGGAATACAATATTAAATGACTGTATCAATCTACATTTTTCTCCTGTGATAAAATATTATTATAAAACAGGCCAGAGGAGAAATCTTTTAACTTGAGGTCCTCTGAAATCCTCCGAGAAAAACCACCAAATGCTTTATAAGCATTTTCCCCCTTTATTCTTGGTCTGTGATGTTAAGCTCTTAGCAACCAAAAAGCCAAATCCACTTATCTATTTTACCAAACATTGAAAGCATTGTAGTCATACTTCCATTTTAACAAAGCATGACAACAAGGTGATTGAGTAGCTTCCCAAACTATGAGAGCAGAGGGCACTAACTTATGTAGGCTGGCGTTAGATCAGCACTTCATAAATCGTGCAGGCTCCTGATCGTTTAGACAGTCCCTCTACGCAGAATCGGCAGTCTAACACTAGCTCTCACAGGCATTAAAAATCATCATCATTCTGCTAACCCAACTCACTGTTCAGATGGGTCTTCTTGAATGCAGCCTTTATTACAACCTCACTGCTGCTGCCTACACTGAAGGAATACCATGTTTTTAAGTCAGAGTTCTTTCTTGCTTTATTGTAATTAGGGGGTCTTACAATGACCCGATACTGTTACAAAGCACAGTGCTTTATAACAGTAAACCTTCTGGAAAACCCAAACAAAAGACACGTCACCCGGTGACGTCAGCCTATATACAGTTCTGTGTGGTCGCAGCACATAAGCAAATCCATTCTTGTGCCATTTCTCGGAAAAGCTTTTCAGTAAATGCACTCATGCTGCTCCAGGAGCTCTTCTCTGCAACAAGCCTCCCATCTGCCATCAACAAGTTAAGACCGAGGGAACTAACAGCTGCGGAAAGGAAAGACTGATGCTTTGATTAACCAGCTGAGCAGTCAGAGGACGAAATTAATAACTTACATTCAAAAGTGATTTAAGGGATCAGAGTGGTGGTAGAAAATGAAACCAATGTTTTTGAAAGGAATATCCTAAGGAAGAAAAAAAAACAACTCACCCTGGTGGATTGATTCAGTTTTACTCAAAAAGCCTGGGACACAGAAAACAGGAAACTGGTCAAAGGCTCCTGCATGTTAGAGCCTTTTACAGACTCACTGCGTTGAGTCTAAGAACCGCGACTGAATGCAGCCTCCAATGTGCTCAGAAGAATGGGTAAGTCCATGCATTTGTGTGTCTTGTACAGCTAGCAAGGAATCGTGCTTTTTAGAATAAACCACTGAATTCACTCGTTATGAGGGGAATCGCTGCTATATTTTTGTATCTTGACATTCTGGACAAAAGAACATATTGCTGATGACAGGTTATGTTTTACCTTCTTAATGGTTTAAGTTTTGTTCCAGTCATACTAACAAGGTTAGTTTTTCTACAGTAAATGAAAAATGAGTTATATGCAGTGAAACCTTTTACCATCATGTTATGTTTTATTTTTGGTTTTTACTAGCTCTTATGTTCTGCTAAAAAATATCCTATCTTCTTGTTTTCCTTAAATTCTATTCTGCAGGCTTACATTTCAAGTGGCCATTAGGGGCCCCTATGCTGGCAGCAATATATGCAATGAGTATGATTTTAAAAATGCTGCCTGCCCTGGGAATGGCGTGTCCACCCAAATGCCGCTGCGAGAAGCTGCTCTTCTACTGCGACTCTCAGGGCTTCCACTCAGTGCCAAACGCCACAGAAAAGGGCTCCCTGGGCCTGTCCCTGAGGCACAATCACATCACAGAGCTTGAAAGGGATCAATTTGCCAGCTTCAGTCAACTTACCTGGCTCCATTTAGACCACAATCAAATTTCAACAGTAAAAGAAGATGCTTTTCAAGGACTATATAAACTTAAGGAATTAATCTTAAGTTCCAACAAAATATTTTATTTGTCAAACACAACTTTTACCCAATTGATTAACCTGCAAAATTTGGACCTGTCTTTTAATCAGCTGTCATCTCTGCACCCAGAGCTCTTCTATGGCCTTCGGAAGCTGCAGACCTTGCATTTAAGGTCCAACTCTCTGCGGACTATCCCAGTACGCCTATTCTGGGACTGTCGTAGTCTGGAGTTTCTAGATTTGAGCACAAACCGTTTGCGAAGTTTGGCTCGTAATGGATTTGCAGGATTAATCAAACTGAGAGAGCTTCACCTAGAGCACAACCAGCTGACGAAGATTAATTTTGCTCATTTCTTACGGCTAAGCAGTCTGCACACGCTCTTCTTACAATGGAACAAAATCAGCAACTTAACATGTGGCATGGAGTGGACCTGGGGCACTTTAGAAAAGCTAGACCTGACTGGAAATGAAATCAAGGCCATTGACCTGACAGTATTTGAAACAATGCCTAATCTTAAAATACTTCTAATGGATAACAATAAGTTAAACAGCCTTGATTCCAAGATCTTAAATTCCCTGAGATCCCTCACAACTGTTGGCCTCTCTGGCAATCTGTGGGAATGCAGCCCTAGAATATGTGCTTTGGCGTCCTGGCTGGGCAGTTTCCAAGGTCGGTGGGAGCAGTCCATCTTATGCCACAGTCCTGACCACACCCAAGGAGAGGATATACTAGATGCAGTTCATGGATTTCAGCTCTGCTGGAATTTATCAACCACTGTCACAGCCATGGCTACAACTTACAGAGATCCAACCACTGAATATACAAAAAGAATAAGCTCATCAAGTTACCATGTGGGAGACAAAGAAATCCCAACTACTGCAGGCATATCTGTTACTACTGAGGAACACTTTCCCGAACCAGACAATGCCATCTTCACTCAGAGGGTAATTACAGGAACAATGGCATTATTGTTTTCTTTCTTTTTTATTATTTTTATAGTGTTCATCTCCAGGAAGTGCTGCCCTCCCACTTTAAGAAGAATCAGGCAGTGCTCAATGATTCAGAACCACAGGCAGCTCCGGTCCCAAACACGACTCCATATGTCAAACATGTCAGACCAAGGACCGTATAATGAATATGAACCCACCCATGAAGGACCTTTCATCATCATTAATGGTTATGGACAGTGCAAGTGTCAGCAGCTGCCATACAAAGAATGTGAAGTATAATATCTACCCATCATCAAAATTACATCAGATAAGTAACCTATTTTACATAGTAGGGGTTAAATAAATATCTAATTTTTAACAATGGTGACATTAAGCCTAATTCTCAAAATCAAGTGGAGATTTAAGTTTCTGAAGCATTAAAGTGTTAATTTTTTTAATGAAATCCTATTTTAAGTGTGAAATGAAGCAATGCTCATATTAATTTGCACTCTTGTTGGAAAGTCTAAAAATGCTTACTTCAAAATAAGACATTTCATGTATGTGATTATGTACTATTGAGTGTAAACATTTACACCAAGGTCTCCATATGCCATTTTTTCCTGAGAACAGTTTGGAAAGAAACCACTGAGCAGAAAAAGATATGGATCAATACTTGTTTGATTATTGCTTTCCATCCCAAGTACCACCACTGGCTTGCTGCTTAAAAGGGGACTTAGCAAAGTTCTCTTGCATTATAATTTGGTATTTACTCAAATCTACAATTTACTGCCAGTGTGGGAAATATAATTTCATGTATGCTGAAGTCTGGTAAATACTAAATACTCTTCTTCCAGAGTATTTGCCTGGGTTAATAGATATCATCAAAGTCCACATCATAAAATCAAACCCTTTATGTAATTCTAATAAGCCAAGTGACTCTGTAATACATTTAAACAATGAATCCAAGTGATTGTGAAAAGGTCTCAGTACAATGAAATCAATACTAAATAATTATACTGACTTTGCATCATACATCTCTAGTTTGATATATAATTAAAAGACTGATTTTGTGGCATTTAGACAATTATTTTAAACTAGTATTACACTGCCATTTTACTAATTAGTTTACTAAATCCTATATTTACATTTATATGTGAGGAAGATTTAGAAATTAGTCCGGAGGGAAAAAAAGAGCAACTGAGTCAACTTAATCCTATGACTTGCTCCCTCTAGTTTGAAAGCACAAAGAGAATTCTCTCTCTCTCTCTCTCAACTGTCAGGATCAAAGCTGCCTTGACAAAGGGGTTTCAACCTCTTTCTTTTACCTTTTCCTGATCCTCAAACCTCAGAGCCAAATCAAAAATAATGGCTAGCAATAGGCATAACACTGATTCTTATTAAAATATTATATAAAGGAACCATTAAAAGCCACTTTCTAAATATTATATGCTAAAATAAAACCTGATCTTTTGATAAAGATACAAATTCACATTAAACAAGCAGTTCCTTTCAAGTGAAAGGGAAAAACATATTACTGAGGCAAACCTTTCCACAGTAGAAAACTATCTACATGCTTATGCAGCCACACTGTGGTCCCTCAAAAGTGGCACGGAGGTGAGGGGATGAAAGGGAAAGACCTCAAGAAGAGGTCAGCTGAAGTTAAGAGGCAACCAAAAGTAAGCCAAATAGGTAGCTGTACCCTATCTACAGGGCAAGGCCCTAGGACCTGCAGCTGAAAAGGGGAGAAGGAAGAGGTTCTCTAGTGTTAACACATTCATGGCATAATTAACAAATGATAATGATGCCACACTTTTTATGTAGAAAAGATCCACAAATACTACATTTATTCAATTATGGTTTCTATGGCAAAATCATAATGTATTTGGGATTCAGGTGCAAGTTACACCAATTCACAGAGAATTTTTCCATAAACAAAGTTCCATGTATGTAGCAGCAAAAAAACATTAGACTACTAACTTGATTTTAGAAGAACAAGCATTTTTACAAATGGCATTTACTGTATGTGGAAAAAGAAAACCACTACCATAAAAATGAAAAGTTACCTTTCCTTTAACATGACCATTAACATGATATCCTTTATTCAAGGCATATTTTCTTCACTGGACTGAATTGAAAATATATTAAGACTACAGTTTAACCCATGAGGTTTAACTGTAATTTTTTCTTTTTAATACGAAGAGAAGGGTGTCTATCTACATTGTAAAAAAAATTATCTCAGTAAAAAGCAGACAAGATTACATATTATGGTAAAAATGTACACTCTAACTTTTTTAAGGTGGGTAAATTAGTTTGGCAAAGTCTCGTTCCAGTCAAGTTCAGCTCATCTTGAGCAGTGAATGTTTAGTCTCTTGTTAAAACCAGACCCTAGACCTGCCTGGGCAGGGACAAAAGCTGATTTTACGGCATAGAGCACAGCTCACTGCCTCCCTACAGAAGGGCTGGATCTGAAATCCCCAATACAAATGAGAGTTCCACAAGGTAAAATTTACCAACTCATTTATCAGGGAAACCACGGCCATTTGTCAGAGAAAAGCTTTGTCACAACACAGCTGTGTCCTGAGCACACAAGATTCCACTCACCCTGAAGCATAGCAAAGGAGCATTTTCTATCATTTCAACAACAACCAAAACTAATTGAAACTATGAGGACAAGGGTGAGAAGTACCGGCTAGGAATCCCCACATTAATCCTAAAGATTACAGTTAGTAAAATGAACCATTAATCAGCAAAATCCCTAATGAATGTAGACAAGTAAATTGGAAAAGCAAGCCATTTAGTAATTTCAGGGGAACAGTAGAGTAAAGGCCACCACAGCACAGTTTCAAGTTTAAAAATAACTGATTTTTTTCCTGCCCTTCATTTTCTTGGTAATGCTTTCTGAAAAAAGTGAGTAACAATGCAAAATAGCATGTTCCTTTTTCATTAAAGCGCAAACTTCCCTTTGACTTGCCTATACAGGACAAGATCCCATTTAATCTTGGCCTTTTGGAGTCTCGGTATCAGCACAGGTTTGAAGATGAGACTGTAGGTCACATGTGCTCTCTTTACCAACTGGCTAGGGTGAAAGAGCATCACAGCTACAACGCAGACCCTGCGACGGCAACGTTAGGGCTTTTTTCGTTTAGTTTTATCCTCTTCAGCTTCCTTTCTTCACAAGTGCACCCTGTCCCCGTGCCCCACCTAAGGGGCACTTAATCAAGAACCAGAATAGTAATTAAATCTCTCTGAAAAAAAGAAAAGTTAAGGAAGGTTATGATACCATACCCACCTAGTAACCAAAGGCTAGTTTGGAATCATTTATATTTATTTCTATAGTTTGCCAGGGATTTCAATCACCTCTCTAAAATGAGAGTGGGCTGATAAATTTGCAAATCCTCACACAACTCGGACAGAATACCCACTGTCAACATCAAGTAGCAAAATACTAAAATTTTAAGTCAAAAATCTGCACTAACACATGTAATTTCTTAATATGCTTAAGTTAATTTCTGTACCAATTTAATGAATGGAACTGATTTAATTTCCCAACTCCACTAATTACTAAAATCCACCTGCTTATTCTGATGCTAGTCACCAAGAGCTAGACTCCATCTTTCCAATAAAAATGAGCCCCATGTAGCACTAGGGTTGAATCAAGACCTATTTTCTTAAGGCATACTTCCTACACAGAACTATGGGGGGAGAGGGGCCTATAAATACCCCATTCTCCCTCTAAATTGTGGATATCAATATGAAATTTGAAAAAATGTTTTTAAAAGCTGACTTACATGATCATTTTCCTAATAGAGCAATATAATAACAGTTCTTCTCAAAAGTCTAAGATATGTTTTTCATTTCTTACTGGTTAAAGTACTTCAACCAAAAAGACAAAGGTAACTAAGGCTATCCATAGATAATTAAATGTTTCTGTCCCTTAGCTAGGGAAAATTTGAACAACTTAAAGCAAAAACCAACAGAAAATGATGTTTTAAGCCTTCATCCTATTGCTGCAAACATTTGAAAACACTGCTACTCCCTCAACCAACTTATTCTTCCTTGGTAATTTTTTTTTTTTTTTTTTTTTTAAAGTTTCATCTATGTAATGTTTATTGACCCTTTCTACCAACACAGACTGGAAACCAAAAGTACAGTCCAAACACATTGTGTTCAATCACCTTAAGAGCCATTTCGGGGGATGGGGGTGGGATGGGCAAACGGGTAGGGGTGGGGTGGGAAGAAAATACTATTACAGCGGGGTTCTGGGGAGGTGGTTAACAAAGTGCAGTGTACAGAAAAGTTTTGTTATTAAAATTGTGTATACTGAAAAAAAGTGAATGGCTTTTTTTTTCTTAGCTTTTCTTGGTAACCTATCTATTTTGATATGTAAAATCTAAAAAACCGTTTGTCACAGAGATAGAAACCTTAAATTAACATTTGTTTTATACCATGTTCTCTACAATGCCAAATGTGCCAGTATCTGATAAAGGACAGCTAATCACCACCTGTCTTCATTCGGAGACAGGCAAAACTAGTAGGCTAAAAGAAAGGGGGTGGGGGGGCACAAAAAGGAGTTGATTAAAAAGCCACCATACCAATAAACAACAGTCATGCAGTAATAAGAAGCTGCTCTGTCATAAGCCTTAGAACATGGACAAACAGCTGCCCATGGGGCTCAAAGGGCCTAGGGTTGGCCACTGTCCCCCAACTTCCTTAACAGTAGATTGCTGCCCCACCCTAGGGAGCTTCAAAAAGGCACTTAATTGCCTCGCCCCAGCAAACAGCAACTTGGCTTCTACCTTGGGGGCCCACTAGGGTACATCCCAGCTGCAACTTGCACACCATTCCTGACAGGGAGGACCACAGATATTAAACATCTGGATTCTCTAGGATCCCTACATGACCCGCTCTACACCAGACGCCAACTCACTAAGTATGGATAGGGGAAAGGAAGGCAAGATTTTTAATGAGTGCCCCTCAACTGGCACAGGTAAACATCCCCAGGACAGGATGCTATGCCTTATGCAGCAATGGGGACAGACACTGCCCTGGCCTTAAGAAGGTGACTGTCAGGAGTTTGCCATACTTGCCAGAATGCACTTACTGCTTCTCCAGGTCTAGAGCACTTCAGAGAACCAGACAAGCAGTATGAAACAGGGCTACCTGCTTCCTCAACACCCAAGGATAAGGGAATCAGAGAGACTAAAAGAGCTCGTGCACCAAAATTCTCAGCAGTAACTAGGATAGAGGCAGGAAGCACAAAACAAAATTTTACTGTCAAACTCATCCAGTAGGCACTAGAGGGCATAGGTGACGATGGTTTCAAACTGTACAAAGGAATGAATTCCTATACTTACCAAGTTAAAAGCAGAGCTTATTAACGTAATTCTCGCACATTTTAACCTTGAAAATCCCATGTAAAGCTATATTTGATTTATCAGTAATTTTAATTAGTTTTTCCTGTATGCCACAGCTTTTTCAGGTTCCCACTCAAATTTATAATAGATTTCTTCAAGGTCTGTTTAAAGAGTTTCTTTTCTTTCTTTACATGTATCTAACCAGCTGGGTGCTCAAGTTCCCTTGAGAGAAAATGTACTACAAGTTGTCTTTCACAAAGAGAGAAGGGAAAAAGAAGTAAAAATCAAAGCTATTCCAAACATCTTGCCTTAGCCTGAGTTCTTCCTCATTAGCATATGTTTTGGGAACACTCTTGACAGAGAGATGTTGAGTCCCTCCCTCCTATCAGAAGGGGACATTAAAGAACAAGAAATTTCCAGCTGCAAGTAGATGGGGTACCCTAACCCACAAAGCCCACAACTGAATATAACACCCCTTTGTACACAGAGGCCCCAAAACAAAGCCTAGTCCATGGCCTCCAACTCAGGACCTCCTGCTAGAAACCCAAGATGAATAAGTGTCTGTGAAAAACCCTGATAGCAGCGTCCAATGGCTCAACCTACACCCAAGGAGGGAAGTCTCTTCTCAGACTTGGGAACTAAATTTTAATACTGCAGCCCCAGAGACAATTTCCAAGGCCTTTTTACAACTTTTATCATGAGACTTTACCAAAAAGCATAGTGCAGAAATGTAAAAATGTCTTAACTTTACTGAGTACACATTCACATGCATGTTCAATGCACACATTCTCTGGATTGCTTTTTCTGGAAAATCATCTGACAAAAACATTATAGCCATTTACGTTAGCTCACCTGTTTCATCGTCATGAGAACCAAAAAAGTTCCTTCTAGTGGTGAAAAATAAAAACATTTCCCATGGCTTAGCAACTAATTACATACAGGGAAATTGCTCAGCTGCTAAAACCTCTGAAAACAATGTATCATTTACATAACCTATTTCTTTAAAGCCAAGTAAACATGGCATAATACGTTCATAAGTACAGAGTGATAGAAATAAGAATGTAAAAAGGTCAAAAGCAGAAATTCCTAATTCTAAGGGTCCAGGATACGTTTCACAGAATTTAAGAACCTCTTGAAATTTTAATGCAAGTATTGTGAGTCCAGACATTTCACCAGATGCTAAGGTTTTCTTTTTTTAAGTCCTCACAAGGACACTTTTTTTTTTAATTGTTTTGATAGAGAAAGGGAGGAAGGGAGAGAGAGAAACAACTATGCAAGAGAGAAGCATTGACCCGTTGCCTCTGTAAATGCCTGGACCAGAGATCATACACCTAAGCCTAGACCAAGCATTGAACACGTAATTTAGGTACGTGTCCTGACCAGGAATTGAACCCACAACCTTTTGGTTACAGGATGACGCTCTAACCAACTAAGCCACACAGGCCAGGGCAAACCATAAGGGTTTTGATAACTCATGAAAAAGCCACAGTGGAACAATGAAATAGTTATTTCTAGTACATACTACTATGGCCTTGATCTTTCTGGTGGCTAAGGCAAAGAACAAAATCAACAGATTTCATCTGATCCAAGAGGCAAACTGGCTTATTTCAGGGAAAAGACATTTCTTTCATCTGATAAAGCAAACACTGATTTATTTGGGGAGAGAGATACTTAAGTGCAGAAGTCTACGAATTATTTATAAAACAGAGCTAGTTATAGGAAAAATAGGGAAACATGTCAGACAGTATCTCCAAGGTTTTAGAGAACAGACTTGTTCTTCATGTCAGCCCTTGAAAAAGCTAAAAGTAAGGGTCCTACACAAGCATACTACATGTTTTATTGTGATCTAATCTTTGTGGCAACCCAAAGCTGGAACCTCTAAAGTAAGCGAGAATGAACAAGCACCTACTTACAAGAGCAGTCCTTGTTTCCTCCATATCACACCCCTGGGACCCAAAATATAGTGTTCCATCACATAAGGGACATCCAATAAATACCTACTCTATTACATCACAAATCTTCTAGACAAAGAGTATAATTTAAAATTTAAAAATGTTCCACTACATCATGAACAAGGAGAAGCATATTTCATGCATCATCTCTAGTTGTGCTAGTGATAATAATAAATGTGCTCCTTGGAAAGAATCTATAAGATGATAACTAATTTCCTAAGAATACATTTTAAAAGATAAAGCGGTCCTGGCTGGTTGCACAGTGGATAAGATGCTGGGCTGTGAACCCAAAGGTTGCAGGTTTGATTCCCCAGCCAGGGCTGCAAACCAGGTCCCCAGCCAGGTCTGTGGCTGGAGTCAGGTGAAAAGCAACCATACATTGATGTCTCTCTCCCTCTCTTTCTCTCTCCCTTCCCCTCTTTCTAAAAATAATGAAATACATTCTAAAAAAAAAAAAAAAAGATAAAGCACAGTGGATAAGGCACCAGCCTGCGAACCCAAAAGTCGCTGGTTCAATTCCCAGCCAGGGCACATAACCAGGTTGCAAGCCAGGTCTCCAGCCAGGTCCGTAGCTGGAGGCAGGTGAAAGGCAACCATACATTGATGTCTCTCACCCTCTCTGCCTCTCTCCCTTCCCCTCCCTCTAAAAATAATAAATGAAGTCTTTTTAAAAAATAAATAAATATAAAAAGATAAAGCATTCCCTGATCTGAAAGTTGTCAGAAATTTCAGTGACTCTTTAAAATTTAAAACACATTCCATAAACATTAGAAAAACCACCTATATTCAACAGGAACAAATAGCACAGTGATTTAACAGTCCTGCTCCACACTTACGCCTGTTCTCACTTCCTTCAACCTCACTGTGTCTATTTCCAACAGGAAATTAATAGCAGTAACAATCACAGGAGCATTTAATACAATATAAAGCCCTGAAAACAAGCTGGCATAGAATAAACATTCAGTAACTGTTTGTTAGACTCCCTGATTTCCAGTCAAGATGGAGGCCGTAGGTAGACATGCTTTGTCTCCTCACGCAATCCTGGAAAGAATTACAACCAGATCTCAAAAACAAATAACAACCAGATCTGTCAGAAAATCAAGTTATATGGAAGTCCAACCACCAAGGATTTCAAGAAACCACATTTATCCAGATGGGTAGGAGGGGCAGAGTCACGGAGATAGGGCAGAGGGGCGGTGTGGCCATAGAAGCAGCAGCAGCACAGGTGGTCCCATATTCACATGCAGTAGACATTGGGAGGATACCCTGGGAGCGAGGAATCCCAGCAACAGGCCATAGTGCACAGCCTGGAGTTCCAATAACAGAAAATGAACCCCCATTACCACTGGCTGTAAAAACAAAAGGGGACTGGGACAGCTAAAGAAACTGCTGGATTTTCACCACTTGAAGGGTCCAGATAGTCTTAGAATGCATGCAAATCCCAGACAGGAGATAGAAGTGTGTCCATCGCCCATCGGATGTGGGTGAAGTGACTGAAAATGGGGAGAGTGCCAGGCACTGTCTTCTCTCTGAGACCCCCACCACACACACAGCCACAAAGTGGTGAAGAGGGTTGCCCTTCCCTAGCCATTACCTAAAGCTCTACTCTACACAATTTACATGTGCCTTTGCTACACAGGACATTCTACTGGACTAGAGAATGAAAGCAACTCTACCTAATACACAAAAACAAACACAGGGAAGTTGCCAAATTAAGGAAGCAAAGAAATATGGCCAAAATGAAAGAACAGAACAAAATCCCAGAAAAAGAACAAAACAGAGATAACCAACTGATCAGATCCAGAGTTCAAAACCCTGGTAATAAGGATGTTCAGAGATCTCACTGAGCACAGGGGCGGGGGGAAAAAAGAAGAAGAAGAAATGAAGGTTACATAAAGTGAAATAAAGAAAAATACACAGAAAACCAACAACAAAGGGAAGGAAGACAGGATTCAAATCAACAACTGGAACAAAATGAAGAAACATTCAACCAGAACAGAAGAAATAAGAATGCAAAAAGAAGAAGAAGAAGAAAAACCCACAGGAGAGGCTGGGAAATCTCTGGGGTGAATTTAGGATACGAACATCTGTATCACAGGGCTGCCAGAAGAGGAGGAAATGCAAGAAATTGAAAACTTATTTGAAAAAATAGTGAAAAACACCTTCCCTAATTTGAGAAAGAAATAGACATACCAGTCCAGAAAGCACAGAGCTTGTGTGGGTCCAAATAAGCTAGACCCAAAGAGCACCACACCAAGACACAGCATAATTAAAATGCCAAAGGGTAAAGATAGAGAATCTTAAAAGCAGTAAGGGAAAAGAAGAGAATTAACTACAAAGGTGTCCTACAAAGGTAGGATTAGATTTCTCAAAATATACTTTGCAGGCAAGAAGGGAATGGCAAGAAGTATTCTGATGAAAAGCAAGAACCTACAACCAAGATTACTCTGTCCAGCAAAGCTATCCCTTAGAATGAAAGGGCAGAGAAAATGCTTCCCAGAAAAGGTAAAGCTTAAGGAATTCATCATCACTAAGCAATTATTTCATGAAAAGGTAAACAGACTTATTTAAGAAAAAGATCAAAACTATGAACATTAAAATAACAACAAATGCATAACTATCAACAACTGAATCTAAAAAAAAAAGAAAAACAAACTACACATACAACCAGAATAGGAACAGAATCATAGGTATGGAGATCATTGCAGGGTTCTCAGCTGAGAGGAGGAAGGAGAAAAATTGGGGGAAATGGTGCAGGGATTAAAAAGCATAACTGGGCCCTGGCTGGTGGCTCAGTGGATAGGCGCTGGCCTGCAAACCCAAAGGCCGCTGGTTCAATTCTCAGTCAAGGCACATAAGGTTGCAAGCCAGGTCTCTAGTCAGGTCTATAGCTGGAGGCAGGTGAAAGGCAACCATACACTGATGTTTCTCTCCCTTTCTTCCCCCCTCCCTGCCCTTCTCTCTAAAAATAATGAATAAAACCTTTAAAAAAAAAAAAGGGGGGGGTGGTCAAGAATAATATGGGAGGAGGAGAAGCCAAAGAACTCATATACATGACTCATGGGCATGAACTAAAAGGGGTGGGGGACAAACGGGGAAAAACTGAAACAACTGTAACAGCATAATCAATAAAATACACTTTAAAAATAAATAAATGTTTATTATTTTTAATAGCAATATGTGGACCAGGCTTAGTCAGGTAGCTCCATTCGTTAGAATGCTGTCCAGATATGTCAAAGTTATGGGTTTGATACTCAGTAAGGGCCCATACAAGCAATCAAAGAATACAAAAATAAATGGAACAGCAGTTTGTGGAGAACTAGATGTGACAGATTCATCAAGTAGAGAATATAATCACATTAAAGATATGTTAGATCCCTGTACTGCTCCCCAAAACTCTATTTTCTATTCTTAGTTCCCCCCACTAAATTAATGTATCGTCACCAAAATGAAGACTAATAATTAATGACAGCTTTTAACAGTCAACAGCCTGCATACACTTTTTATATTTAAAACTTATATAAAACCAACCATGTTATCTTATAGTCAAGTAATCTGCTTTATCAAATGCATATTAGGCATGACATTTCCCTCGTTTAGCTTTATGAATCAAGGCTAACTTTCAAAAGATTTAGAATTTCAAAATTCCATCTGGGTGGTTACTTAAAATCAAGTTATGTCTCTTTACTTACTAAAATCGTATAGGACAACATATACCATCCATTATCATAAATAAGTACTATTTTTAAAAGAAATAACCTCACCGATAGCCCAACTTCTGACAATTTTATTTTAGGACAAAATACATGGCTGAAGGAAAAAATGTACTTCAAGTCTACCACATCTAATTTAGGAAGCAGTCTTTCCAATTAGGACAGCTCTGGTTCCTAAGCAGAACTGCTGAAATTATTGAGGGGTATGAGAAGGGGAGGTATGAGAGTTTGAAAACACAAAGATAACCCATCATCAGTACAGTGGAAACAGAAGGGTATGTTTTGTGGTTGTTGGGTGGTGATCCTCCATTATTACCAAAATATTTATACCATTAAATATAAAGCTTTCTCAGAATTAACCTTTCTGAATGAATACACACATTTCGTCTTATCAGAACCTGCATATCACGTGGCCTAGACTTTTCAAATCCAGAACATCTTTCTTGGTACTGTCTTCTCAAGATCATGTTCCAGTTCATCCTACAAAGAAAATCACTTTATTTCCTCCTTCACACACAACCTTTCTCCACTTTCTCACATCACTTGAATCTGGGCATCTCCCTTTTCTTACTTATCAACGCACGAACAAGCTTCTCACATACCTGCTTCTTCTCATGGCTCCCAAAATACTAAGGATAACTACCTTATCGAATGAAAAACCCGTTGCAATATATCCACTGCTCAGCACCTACCTTCTAAGAAATGCCTATAATTTTAAAAATACCCAACTCCATAAAATTGAGTGCCTATAAACTGCAAACTAACCCATGCAAATTAGGAAATACTGCTAGAAATATGAGCACAATCCCTCAGCTACATTGTCTTCTCAGTCTACCCTTCCCTTTGTATAGATTCAAGTATCAAATAATGTCCATTCACTTTGCTTTCATTTTTAAAAGGTCAAAAATACCAACCATTTAAGAATAAAACTCTTTTGCTTTTAATAATTAGTACTCATTACAGATCTCTGATCAAATAGAATCCCCAGAACATTCACATCATTGTATTTTGCTGGTTTTATTTGGGGGTGGGGAAAGTGACTTGGGACAAAGAGAACATGGGAGCAGAAGACGTGGTTGTGAAAATTTCAGAAATTTCAAATTCTTGGGCAATAATAGGCAGCAACCCTTACCTTTCTCATCTCTGTTCTAAAATTTCACACTTGTTTTATCAGGATTCCAAAGAACTGACCACAAAAACACTGACCTTTCATGTGAAAGTATGCTCTGCACAATTTTTGCCCCAAAGAAAGAGTAGCATCATTGTAAGACCTGCATGTAGCACACAAAGAGAACTGAGTTCCCACACGGTATAACGTTGATTGTTCTCACTATCTTGATTTGATCACTATCAACTTCAACTGGTCTACCCAACCACGGAGCATCATCCAGCAAAAAATCTCTAGTACGAATGTCTGCAAGTCACTTTTGACATGTTTGATCAGTCAAAGCACCTTCTCCATACACTGCACAAATCTTTTTTGCATTGCAGTTGCATTTTTACCTTTCTTGAAATAATAAAGCACAATATTCCAAAAATGCTGCTTGTTTTCTTCCATCTTCAATA
Source organism: Noctilio leporinus (assembly GCA_004026585.1). Lineage (NCBI taxonomy): Eukaryota > Metazoa > Chordata > Mammalia > Chiroptera > Noctilionidae > Noctilio > Noctilio leporinus. The sequence goes on from PVIW01005960.1 coordinate 53,961, forward strand.
TTAAAATGGCTACAAAAATTCACCAATTTTGGTAAGATTTTTTAAAATGAAGGCTGATGTGACAGCTGTCACAATGCACTCAAAATTGTTTTGAATGAAGTTAAAGACTTCATTCAAAAGCACTACTAGAGCCACTGTACAAAAAAAAAAAAACTTTTTAGCCAACCGAATACATCACCATTGATGGTTATAAAATTATTAAACAGATACATTTCTATTAAAATCAAAAATCTATTGGCTTCTCAAAACAATAATAAGTATTTAAAATATCTCACCTAAGTATTTATGTTAAATTCCTCAGTTTATTTTTTTATTTAATCTTTATTGTATTTTTTCCATTACCATATTAGTCACCTTATACAGCCCTCCCCCCAACCCCCAAGCAATTACCACACTGTTGTCCATGAATCCTCTTTCCTTTAAACTCCTCAGTTTAAAGTGGGAAGGAGAGCTCCCCCCTTTATTCTGATGTTATCACCTAGCATTTAAACTGAATTTCAAGACCTGCTGCTATCAACTGAAATTAAGCACACTATAGATGGCACAAATGGCAAGGAAAAGAATGAAATAAATTAAAATTCAGTTTTTACCAGTTAAAGTTGAAGTGTTTGTTAGCCATTCAAGTAGAGATGACAGGTCCAGGATAAAGATCTAGGCTGGAAATATATATTTTGAAGTCATCATCAGTGAACAGAGGTATTTCAAGTCATAAGAATGAATGAGGTTGCCAAAAGGATGAGAGCAAATGAAGACGAAATTCCACAATCACATTTTTCTCCTACACCAGTCAGAGGAATTTATCAAATGTCAGTCAACAAAAAAGGATGGATTTTCAAGAGTAGCAACCCCTCAACATCAAAGGCACTTAAGCAAAGCATGTTCTATTGGAAAACTAATGAGAATAGATCAACTTAATGCATTAAAATGATCTGAGGCATTACATGTCAAAGGAATTGTTAGCAATTAAGGGTCCACACACATATGACTACCATGAGAAAATCATTCATCACACCTCTGAGTATGTTTTCCATGTGAAGTAGGTGCTGGAGAAAGCCCTGCCCTCAATAAAGTAAATAAATGAAAGAAGAAATAAGAGATCATGGAACAATCAGACAAATTTTAATTTGGGGGTAAATACACAAATTATGTACCTGAACTACAAGAGAGCAAAATGATCAATAAAAAGATAACCACAATAATTTACTCTATATTCACAGAGGTTTGGGTTACAATGTACCTATATCAAAACATCATATAATACACTTCAAATTTGTACATTTCACTATGTATTAAATTTACCATTAATAAATTGAACTCAGGCCCTGGCTGGTGGCACAGTGGATAACACACCTTTGTGAAACCAAAGGTCACTGGTTCAATTCCCAGCTAGAGCACACAACCAGGTTGCAGGCCAGGTCTCCAGCCAGGTCTGTGGCTAGAGGGAGGAGAAAGGCAACCATACATTGATGTTTCTCTCCCTTTCTGCCTCTCTCCCTTCCCTTCTCTCTAAAAATAACTAAAATCTTTTTAAAAAGAAAAAAGAAAGAAAAAAGTTGAACTCTAGTTAATGACATGCATGTTGCAATGTTTAGAGGTGTAGTATATAAATGTCTAATTGACTTCGAAATGCAAGAATATAATAACGTGGATACAGAGATAGATAAATATGTGATAAAGCAAATATAACCAAATGTTGATCAGAGTCTAGGAAATGGGCATATATATGAGTGTTCATTGTACAATTCTTTCAGCATCTCTGCATGAAATTTTTCATTAATAAAATGTTGGAAGAAAAGAAAAAATGTTATTACAATTGTGATTTACAGTACTGGCAATCTAACACACTATTTATTCCTGTCCTAGACCTGCAATGTTGCATGGTGGTTAAGAGCTTGAATTGTGAAGCCAGGCTGGGTTCAAAGTGTACCACCTCTACTTACTACCTATAAGACCTTGAACAAGTCATTTAACCACTATGCCTTAAAAGTGTCTAACTCATGCTCTGAAGATAAAATGGGAATGTGTATAAAGCACTTAGAACAATTCCTAGCATGTAGTAAGTGCTAAAATGTGAACTATTTCATTACTTACTACTAAATTTTTTAAATAATTCAGCAAGTACTACTTTAACTTTCACCCTACAAGATGCTAAGGTGATAAGCCCTTCCCTCTCAGAAGGTTATAATTTAGCTGGAAATAAAACTTACCATATTCAATAAGTAACTAATAAAAGAGAATAAGCCCAAAAAAGTTAAATAGATGGTACCACCTAGATTCCTGATTATTTCGAGAATGGAGAGAGCACTGATTTAAGCTTGGTATAAAAGTACCAGCAGGATTTCAATATGATAGGGTGCAAGGACAGCCACAGACGATAACCTTCAGTATCAACAGCTTACTCACAGCTTGACAAAGGTAGGATGGTATACCAAAGAGCCTCCATGACCAAGAAGGCTGCTTAGATTTAACATGGTTGACTAGAACAGCCAACTCCAGATTTCTGGAAATGGCTGGGCTATGATGATCAAAACAGTGATTTAGAAAAACACATCATCAATTTTTCATCTTTTGCTGAGAAAAACAAAACCCACAATTTCAACTATCAGGAAAGGGCTGTTTAAGGGAAAGAGGTTATTTCAAGAACAGGCAAAGGGTTTAAGAACCAATGGTCATTTGAGATAGAACAAATCACTCTCTCCAATAGCTTTGTTCAAAAGAAATGGGTAACAACAGGCTGGGGCATGAGGGGAAAAGCAGTTTAAACAAAAAAAAAAAAATTACTCATTTACCCAGATGTACTAAATAAAACAAGCTTCCAAGTTCCCATGTTAAATTTCAGGTTTTCACAATCTCTGATCTAAAACTATTTTCTGAAAAGATATATAGCATCTCCATGCTTCCGTATTTACAGCTTTCTTTTCAAGTGTCAGTAAGGACTTCCTCTCATGAATGAGACACAAAAAAAAGAACCATTTTCTACTTTGTAAAGCATGGGGCAAAAGTCTAGTTTGGTTTCCATTAACTTTAGTAAATTGTTACCCCTTTACAATTTTAATTATGTACTCTCAAAAATTTTGCAAGACCAGGAAGCATAGTCTAAAACTAGTTAAAACTAGTTTCAAACTTTAAAACAGTAATTTCTGACTCCCTAAATATGGTACAAATAGTAAACAAACAGCAGGAGCACAGTGTAGTGACAATCTGTTAATTTTAAATTTGCTTCCCCACATAGTAAAAAGAATAGTATGGTAAGTTTAAATTTGTTTTTTTCATATAAAGAGGTTCATTAAGGGCTCCACTGTTAAGATACCTCAGAGGAACTACTTTTTTTTTGTTAAAACTATGTGAAAAGGCTGTTAATACAATTTTAATAAAAGACCCAACCCTTATCTACCTCCCATCTTAATAGAAATCGAAGATGAAAAATGCTGTCTTAAAGGGTTACACTTACAATAGTTAAGTACCAAAAATTCAGAATCCCTTCATTCCCAACTTAAATTTCATTTGATCATGTCTTTAGTTCTTCTCCATAATCAGATCATTTCTTTTTCTTTAGAAAGACTTTCAGAAATCCTCATAAATAAAAGGGCAGTTCAATGTCTCAAATGAGAACATTTGTTTCTTTTTTTACCCCACATTTTCATTACAATCAAGACTAGATGATAAAAATTCCCCCAATTAGGCAAACCACCAAAACTGTCAGATGTCCAGGCTTTTACCGTGGACCTAACACATTGCTGACTGGCAATTTTATACAAAACCTAAGGCAAGTGCAAACACGAATTAATTCGTGTAGCAAACTACATCCATCTCTTAAGAATTCTACATTAATTTTTTATTTAACCAAAGCAGCAGAAAACCCAAATAAGGAGTATCTAACTCTTAGTACTTTTTCCATCTTTTTTACAAGAAGAAAAGAAACACACTTTCCCTCTTCCACTAAAAGAGTGAAAAAAGTAGAGACCTATCTCACCCACCAAAACACAATATGGAAGTGTGGGTTCCCCACACCCCCCCCCCCAAACAAATGCCCACAACTCATAACCACTAGTAAAACAACATTCCAAGCTTTACCAGAAAAAGAAGGTAAAAAACTCAAAAAGGTGTAAATTTTTAGGCAAAAAAAAACTTTACCCAGTACGTACTGGATTTTCTCTCATTGCTATTAATAGGGATTCTACAGATAAATTGGCAATTTACGGTATCCACAATAATATTTTTATATAGAAACGATAAAAGCTAGCTTGTACTGGCCATTTTTACTTCATTAGAAAAAGAACCGCTCACTTCAATTTGTACAGAATCACATTCAATGCTTGTATTTAGAAACTTGTATACCCATAAATAAATTGCAGATATCCACATAAATTTTGCAGATGTGGATAAAACAAAATAAATATACTTAAAACTATTTATAAGTACAGAAATCCTGCAAATGTGATGTCAATGAAAATTGTGAAAGAAGGTTTATAATTAATGCGATAGAAGGAAAGGCTCCAAAAACTGTCATTAAACTGGCTCCATGTCTGGACTACTTCTTCCATCCATCCAGGTCAAATAAATTTTTATCCTAAGTAACTAAAATGGCCTGTCTGAAAAGAATTTGCATAAAACCTAAAATCTCAAAGTCAGGCAATTAACAACTACCTTGCATTCAACCATGTAATTTTTGCAAAAGGATTGGTATTTGGAATATGTCAATTTACATGAAAACTCTTGTTTCAAATGTGAAACTTCTTTCCTAGATGCACTGAGTTAAATATATAATCTTTTCATTTTTTTATTTAAGATTTTTAAAAATTAATTATTTTCAGAGATAAGAGCAGGAAGAGAGGAAGAAAGGGAGTGAAGCATCAATGTATGGTTGTCTTTCCCTTGCCCTGAGCTAAGGACCTGGCTTGCAACCTGGGTTATAACGTGCCCTGGCTGGTGAATCGAACCAGCAACCTTTGGGTTTACAGGCCCGAGCCAAGCCACACCGGCCAGGGTCTTTTCACTTTTCTGTATAACTTTTGCGTGTGTTTTATACACACACACAAAGCTACGTTCCTTTTGAATATTTTTGTTCAACCCTTAAGCAACAACTAGGAAATATGCCTTTGTTGTACAGGTGTGTTATACAAGTATGGCAGAGTTAACCTTTCCTTTCTATCAAGTAACCAACTAATGGAGGCTTTAAGACTTAAATAGTTGCTTTTTACAGTCAGTAATTCTTCATTAATAAAACTAATTGAGCACACAGTGGGTGTAGAAAATGTTACCATTCACCAGACGTGTTTCCAAAGCCAAAAAATAAAATAAAATAAAATCTGTTAAGTGTTGAAACACAACTAAATTTAGATGAATTTCTCAATTATAAATTCAAGTACATAGTTGCTCATATAACTTGGTATGTGACAAAGTAGTATATCAAAAAAAAAAAAAAAAGCTGATTTTTTAAAATTTAATTTTATTGTTTTATTATATCCATCCCCTTTTTCCTTCCCTCTGTCCCCTTCCCCACCCACCCACTCCCCCACAAAGTCAATCCCACTTGTTGTCCATGTCCATGGTTCTTCCATACCAAACTCATTCAAGTTCCTTGACCAAACTGCTCCCCTTCTTTGCCTCCTCATCCCCCCTCCCCGCTCCCCTCTGCCCACTGAAGGTCTATTCATTGTATTCATGTATCTGGTTCTGTTTTGCTTATTTGTTTTGTTCATTATTATCCTGAAATAGGTGAGATCATATGGTATTTGTCTTTCACTTACTGGCTTATTTCACTAAGCATAATATGCTCCAGTTCCATCCATGTTGTTGCAAAGGGTAGGAGGAGTTCCTTCTTTCTTTCTGCTGTGTAGTATTCCATTGCGTAAATGTACCAAAGTTTTTTTGATCCAATCATCCACTGATGGGCACTTAGGTTGTTTCCAGCACTTGGCTAATGTAAATAGCGCTGCTATGAACATAGGGGTACATAGGTTCTTATGAATTGGTGTTTCAGGGTTCTTCTGATATAGTCCTATTAGTGGAATTGCTGGATCAAAAGGCAGTTCCATTTTTCGTTTTTTGAGGAAACTCCATACTGTTTTCCATAGTGGCTGTGGTTTATTAATAATCAGTACAGATGTAATGTCACTATCCAACTATAAGAAATACTAAGTTGACTGTGATGAATTTGTATTATGTCAATTTAGCTATTCTGAAACTACATTTCCCAGAATTCCCTTCTCCGCACAATTCCAAGTTAGCCTGGGCCACATGAGACATCTTTGCCTGACATTTGGAAGTGGAAATGATGCAGCAACCATCTTTTCTGTTTTTGCTTTTTTTTTTAATCCTCACTCGAGGACATGCCCACTGACACTAGAGAGAGAAGGAGGGAAACATCAATGAGAGAAACATTAACTGGTTGCCTCTCACACTCGCACTAACCTGGCACCAAACCTACAACCCAGGCATGTGTCCTGACCAGGAATGGAACCTGCAACCCTAAGGTTGACAGGACAATGCTCCCACCAACTGAGCCAAACTAGCCACGGGAGCGACCACCTTTTTTATGCTGGGAATAGCAGGTACAGGTACAAGTTGCTATTGCAGGTCACACACATTGCAGATTTTCTGATGGATCACTAGGCAGCAACCTAGACCACAACTCCAACAGGATTTTCTTCCTTCAGTTTTTCTGACTTGAGGATTAGGTATCAGAGGCCAAGACGACTTCCAGGCTGTCCTAATGGGATCCAGTTCAAGTTCCAGGGAAAACCTACTTCACACATAACATCTTCTATTACTGATTTCAAGCCCTGCTAACTTCTGGCTCCAGCATCAGACATAAAAGAAACAACCTCACCACCTCACATAAATTGTTTAATCAGTTGCCATGACTGTTCATGGTCAAATCCCTACAATAAATTCCTTACACACTTTTTTCATAGCTGCTCTGCTTCTGTGATTGAACACAAAAAGGTAAAGGGGGGTGTGTGTGTGTGTGTGTAATCCAAGGTAAAAATGCCCCAAACAAAAAAAATAAAAAAAAAAAAAAAAAAAAAAAAAAAAAAAAAAAAAAAAAAAAAAAAAAAAAAAAAAAAAAAAAAAAAAAAAAAAAAAAAAAAAAAAAAAAAAAAAAAAAAAAAAAAAAAAAAAAAAAAAAAAAAAAATGCCCCAAACAGGAAATCCTCTTGTTATAAAACAAAAGATAAATACACATTCATGCAAATAAAAACAAAGCTTCGATATAGTGGAAAGAAAACTATGTGCAATGCCAAAAGACAATGACAGATTTAGAAAAAATACATGCCATGCAAGTGGCAAATACTAACTTAATAGCTATACTATACAATGAGCTCCAGGAGAAAAAAAAAGACACATACACAAGCCATTAGAAAAATAAGGACAGGTATGAATAGGCTGTTTATAGAAGAGCAAACCAAATGACTAGACAAGTATATAAAATGATTTCTAATTCAAAAGTGGTCAGAAAAATGCAAATTAAATAATGAGCTATTACATCATATCCATCAGATTAGAAAAATTCAAGCAAATAACACCTACTATTACAATATAAAGATTGTTTTCTTATACTGGTAGTAGAACTGTAACTAGTTTTATTTATTTGTTTGTTTCTAATTATTTTCAGAGAGAGGGGAAGGGAGAGAGGCAGAGAGGGAGAGAGACATCAATGTATGGTTGCCTTTCACCTACCTCCACCCACAGAGCTGGCTGGAGACCTGGCTTACAACCTGGTTATGTGCCCTGGCTGGGGAATTGAACCAGTGAGCCTTGAGGTTCGCAGGCTGGCACCTTATCCACTGTGCCACCAGCCAGGGCTGTTTTTCTTTTAAATAATCTACCAAGATCTAGTCAAATAAAAATGTGTATGTATCATTCAACCCCGAAATTCCATAGAAATAAAATTAAGAAAAAACACAAGGTACTGAAACATTGTTCATGGTGCTTAAGGAAAAGAAAAAAACTTTAAAGTAAATGCTTACAAGAAGAGGGGAGTTGTCAAATTAACAGACAGCATATCCACATCATGAAATATTATTCAGCAATTAAAGGATGAATTAGAGGTAAACCAGAAGACCTGAAATTATTTTAATGAGGTATGGCTGAACAACAAAATGTAGGTTTGTAGGCAATAACCCCATTTTTATCAAAAACCTAACAAATAAACAAACAAACGCTATGGGTGGGGAGACTGGTGACCTATCATCTGTCATAGAAGCAGAGAAAAGTATAGAGATCCTACCAGACTGCTAACTGGTTTTCTGAAGAAAAATATGCAGGATGAAGAGTAATCAGAGTAGAAAGAGGAAGGGAAGAGAAATGGGAAAAGTAAGATGACCCAACATTGGTACACAAATCCTGTTTATGGGAAAGTTGTGTGTAGGTATAAGTGTACTGAACTTAAAAAGAGGATTATCTTTGTCTTTATACATTTTTGTATTGTATAGTTGCACTTGTTACAAGTGAATCCTAATTTCTTATAAAATTTTAAAATGCAATTTAGGATATAGGAAGGAACTATTATTGAACTGTAGTAGTCATCAGTTTCACTGGATCCTAGAAAGGAAGTGACTATCGTGTAAAAAGAAAAAAAAGCAGAAAATGACAGAAGAATGAAGGCAGTGGCAGAGAAAATGTACAGTGGAAAAAAGGCTGAAATTACTGTCCTGGACAGCTGCCCAAGGAAGAGAAGAAAGAAAGCACCTTCCTGAGCTTAGCCTGGAAGCAGGAAATGTTAATATGGATAGGGGAAATTTGGCTATTGGTTCACGACCTCACAGGTAAGGCTCACCCTCATTGGAATGCACTGAGGCACTGTTAGAAATATTGAAATATTACACATACACACACACACACCATAGTGTAATGTCAGCCCTGGTATAGGTCTCCACAATTCTGATCCACACTACTGATTAGGTGGGACCTACATTAACCAGATATACACGTACTGACTGGTCTACCTGCTTATAGGTATCTTTCACCTATCCTGCAATGTCTACCTTTACTCAGAGGCAATGTAGCATCACCTCCCATAATGACCAACTGCCATGATCACCTAGACAACTTTCAGAGAATGTGAGGCTAAGGGCCCCAGAAGCCTTGGGGTCAGTTACTAGAAGGATAGGAAGAAAGGTTCCATGAGATAGGAGCCTAACAAAGAAAACAAAGAAGGCAATGTGAGTTCTCCTCTCCTGATTATTTCCTATAACATGCTCTAGATAGAGTATATTGTGGAATTAACCTGACCCTGAACTTCCCAGGCATTTATCATTGGGAACATTACATTGCTTGTTTTCAGGTGGCACAAGGCAAAAAGTACTTTTTGTTTTGTTTATTTAACAGTCTTCTTTATTCCTGGAGCATAGTATGCCAGTTCCAACATGGCTAAGGTTAAAAATCCATTATTAGTAAGCAGAAACTACTATAATCCACCAAAAAGGACTTATTAGATAAGATTTGTTGGGGTTGTCTTACATTCTTTTTATAGTGGTTACAGACAAATTTAAAATCTGTAGAGAATTGCCTTTAGGACTCCAAAACCAGAAAGCATCATTCAAAGTTTAAAAAGTCAAAAGAACAAATGAGGGCTTTCTGGGCAAAAACCAGGGTTAGGAGTTAAAGGCCACTAGAACTGTCAGATATGCGAAAGTGGAAGAGGTTGCAGTGAAATGACAAAATCTTCAAAGTTATGGTGAATAAAGACTACTTTAAACCATTTGTAATGAAAAAAAAAGGCAATAAATTATGAAGTGTTAAACAGACTTCACACTCTGGAATAAACATTTCAAAGACAGAAAATGCCTATTAGCTATGTACATAGATATACACTAAGGTGTCCTATCATTAGTAATAATTATTTGTTAAACAGAAACAACCTCAATGTTAAACAGTCACTAATAAAGCATTTAACCCAAGGCCACCCCAAATAACTTGGCCCAGAAACAACTCAGACATGAAACAAGACACAATGATTATATTCCCAACATGTGAGTACTTCATTGCAATAAGGGATCATAAACTGAAGACAGAGTAGAGAACAGAAACAGAAGCTTCTGAGATTAAATATCTAAGAAAGAAGCAGGAAAGCAAAGACAGACAGGAAACAGCTTTCTTTAAAGTAAAAGAAGGAATGCAGAGGTTTTGGCAAAAGAGGGTGATATGAAATGATACTCGGTGGCCATGAGAGCAAAGTATATAAAATATTTAGGAAAATAATTTTTAAGAAAAAGCAAAATAAGCAATAGTCAGCAAATTGTCATAGTAAAGCCTATTTTATAATCAAGTAATATAACTCTCAATACTGACTTACTGTGTGCTTTACAGTATCTACATAAAATATATCTAGAAGGAGATATAAGAAACTCTAAGGAAGGAAACTGGATGGCTAGAGAATGGGAGGGAACTTTATATGCACACACTATACTTTTATATCCTATTTTTGAACCATATATATATGCATATATATAATCTATTTTAAAAATTAAAAAAAAAAAACTTTTATTAGTTATTAAGTAATAGTGCAGGCAGAAGGATCTCAGCCCAACACAGACTTACCTTTTTCAAAACAAACCTATGACAGCCAGCAAATGAAATGCTTTTCCATTACTCTTAGCTTTAGCTTCATTTCTGAAGCAACTAACCATTAATTTAATCAGCAAGTTCACAGATAACATCTGAAGGCAACTGTTCATATCTCCTAAGAGAAGAGTGGTAACTCCAGCCAGCCATGTGCCTCACTTCCAAATAAAGATTTTTCCTAATAAGATTTTTCTCTTCAGCCAGTTTACAGCTCTCAAGATAGAAAAGTTCTAGATCTTACACTACCTGTTTGAGTGTCTTTTTATACTATATAGGCAAAGTCTAAACTTCTTGTTTTTGGTTACACAGCTCAAGGGTATGTAAATTCTCTTAAACAATGAATTAGTGGGTATTTTAATAATACCAAAATAAGTCTTACTTATTACATCAATTTCTTCTAATGCTAGAAAGATGTGCTAATAAACTAGAGCAAAAATATAAATATAATTCATAGAAAATGACCAAGAAACTATATGGATAGCTGTAGTGTCCAAATAAAAAAATCTATTTCAAATTCAATCACCAAATAAATCCAAAATGGATGGGAAAAAATAATGAAGAGATTTTATAGAGATACCTATATACAAAACTCAATGCAGACAATGAACACCGACAATCCAGAGCTTCCCTTCTCCACGCCAGATAACAGAATTAACTATAAAGAAGTATGCCAGACCCAAGCAAAATGTGCATTTTAATAGTAAAGAGAACACAGTATGAATCTGGGAATAAGGCCACCAATTTCAGGCAAGACAGTTAAGGCAAATAGCAATAAAATAACTTCTACAACACAATCAGTAGGAACACTCTTGCTAAAAATTAATATAGTCTTTAGGCATTATTACCATTCAGAAGGCACATAAAAAGGGGACAATTTTCCACACTTATTTGGCCACTGCTGAAAGAGAGTGCAGTAGAGGGAAGGGAAAGGAAGGGAAGGGAAAGGAGAGGAGGAATTAAGCTCTTTCACTCAGCATAATGAGAAATGCAACTACTCTTAAGAAAACAGAAAGGTTAAAAGAAAATTAATTTTAAAAAGAGAGAACCTGAAGTTTTAAACCATTTAACATACTAAAATGTATTGGTAATAGTACTAGTAGTATTTTAACAACAGCAATTGGTTTACACCCTCCCCACTAAGCTCAGTACATATCACACATTATCAACATCCCCAAATCAGAGTTGAGGCAACTAAGACTGAGGGGAGTTTAGGTAACTAGTTTGATGCAGCTGTTAAGAACTAAACAATGTTGCTTCACAGAAATTTTTCTTAAGACCAACAAATATATATATATATATATCAGAAAGCATGTAATTCAATCGTCTCTGGAGGAAAAACAAAGCTTCAAATTGGGTAAATTTTACCACCTCAGAAGCAGTACCACAAAATCCCAGCTAAGCAAAGAAAATTTTAAAGATATAAAGAAGCCACCTGATTTATCTCCAAAAATGCAAGTAACAGTAACCGGTCTGATAATGTCAATGAGAGAGAGATGTACTAGCCTATACAATCTCTGTCATTTTCAGCTTCTACCTTCAACTCTTCAGTCTCAGATACAAAAAGCACCAAGTTCATTAGTACCAAGCTCCAAGCAATAACAACAGAACTGGGAGTTGCCCATATATTTTCTTTCTACAATTCACTGAAATTTTACTTGGGACAGCAAAGACTTGCTCCACCTCCTAGGATATCAATTTAGAGATTCCCTCTCCCAAAACGCTTCACAAGTACTTGCCCACACTGATCTGAGAGTGACTGTCTGTACCAAAACACATCTCTTACTTCCTGCCATAGTACCTAAAATGCTGCCATCATGTTTCTCAATGAGTATTGAGTGACACAGAGAGAAAAAAAGAATAAAAATACCCCCAAATAAAACAATAGTAAAAAATGGGAGAAAGGAATAATATTTGACTTTCTCAATCAACAATTTGACTAAGGAATTATGACAGCTAAAAAGAAATGTTTTCAGTTTTTCCCCCTAGTTGCAGAAAAAAGCTTAAGAATTTTCAGAAATTCCTTCTATGTGAATTTGGTTCTGTTGCCTGTCTCAGTTTGGTCTGGTAGCAAGTGTTGGTAGAAAAAAAGAACTAACTCCACAGAAGGTTAACATTAATGAGAAAGCCCTGGAAAAAACTCATGGTTAATCTGACCACTTATTTGTAGATGTAAATTTGTATTATAGGATGTGCTTGATCAATTGGCAATAATTTTGCACTTCCTTAGTTCACATGCTTATTAATTTTGAAAAACTGTTCCTTGGGTTATGATTTAACATCACTGTTTCAGATATAAAGTATTACATTCTGAGAGCAACTATCATGTCCAAGGAATACAATGTTAGAGCAACCATAATTTCTGCGTGCAGGGTGAACTGCTAAGGAAACTGCGGACTTCAATAGCATCCCTTTATGTGTAGTTGACAATGTGAAAAAGGTGTATGATGCTGATCCTGATGTTGCCACACCAAGGAAAATGCATAAAGTACCGAAGGATTGCACAAGCCCAAATACTGTACACAGAATCCAGGAGATCATCAATGAAGTTCTAGGATATTTACCTTGATGTTATGAGAAAAGTAGTTGTACCATGGATGAAGCAAATTGCAAATGGACATTTTATCTTTCAACAAGATGGCGCTCCAGTACATAATGCCAAAAAGGTGCAAGAACTTCTCAGTATCAATGTTCCTGAATTCTGGTCAAAGGCAATCTGGCTGCCCAGTTCACCACATGCAAACCCTTTACACTACTATGTATGGAGCATTAGTGAGAGAAAAGTTAATAAACAACCTCATTCTAATAAAGAGACTCTTAAAGCTAAGACTGAAAACAAGATGATATCCATGGATAAAGTTAATGAAAGCATGCTCAAGATCCCAAAGTCTAATGGAGTCTATTATTGCAGCAAATGGAGACTTTTTTGAACAATTTAAAAAATGATTATGTTTATGTATTTACATATAAGAATAAACTTATTTCAAAATATAACACTTTAGTGTTGCTTATTTTACTAAAATTTTGCCAATTGATTGCATGCACCCTGTACACACACAAAGTAGATTAAAATGAGACTTCTGCTTGTAAAGTTTTTGTTGGCTTCTATGATAAAGCCTAATTATTCCTGGAAGCTATGAGAAGGCTGCTAACACTTCATCACTGAAAAAGCCAGCCCCGTGGATTCACCAAAGTTGTTAGATTTGCAGCTTCACTCCACTGGGCAGTAGTGAATCCTACAGGATCAGCTATGCTGGTTTGCTAGGTATACCACCAGAAAAGTATGTGCATGGGACACAAACTCAAAATCCATACTCTAGAGCTATAACCACTATTTCATGGAAGTAAAAAGAGCAAAAATTTACCTTAGATAAACGAAGTAATTAATATTGCTTAAAACAGGCCACTTTTCTTACATTCAACTTCTGTTGAATCTTGTGCGCAATTCCTCCAGTTCAAACAGGCTAACAAGATAGCTATGAGATACTACTATGTATTTATGAGCACCATTATTTCAGCCTAAATCTATTATATTCCTCTGATCACACACCCAAAAAAAAAAAAAAAAAAATCTAAAAAGCTATGTAATTAATTAATTAAAAGCTGATTCTTATTCAGAGCTGTATAATCAAATTAGGTGTTTATGTGCGGAATCTTCAAATTAAAATACTTTAAAAAAAGTATTTTTAAATGTGATCAATTAAGGGCTAACAATATGCATATTGCACAGATCCACCACTTTTTCACAATGACAAAACAAAAATTAAATAGCTTAATACATGTTCTGTATCTGATTTCTGAATTTTTAAAACAATTTTTGATTCAACAATCTTAACATGACATTCATAATTTAAATGAAATTTAAATTAATTGCAGAAAGAAAATTGCAGGCCATTAGAATGTTTAATACAAAGTCAAGAGATCAAAGAGGCCAACTTTGTGCACAATATAGGTTTTTTAATGTAGCCGATGTCATTTGGATGGCAGTAAAGAGACATGAACCTCATTTCAAAATGGAGAGAACTTCATATAGGATTTAAAAATTACCTTGACTCCTATAGGAAATACAATTTAAAATTCACATCATTATCATACATATATGTGAAAAAAGAATAATTTTGAACAGCTTTATTAAGATATGCAACTTACTGCTCTAACCAGCGCAGCTCATTGGATTGGGCATCATTCCACAAATCAAAATGCTGACAGCTTGATTTCAGGTCAGGCAGGGCACATGCCTATATTGCTGGTTAGGTCACTTACTGAAGGCATGCGAGAGGTAACCAATCAACGTTTCTCTCCCCCTCTCCCTCCCTTCCCCTTTCTCTAGAAGTAGATAAAATCTTGAAATTTTTCATTTTAAACAACATGCAATTTATTAAGATACTAGTATAATTCATATACAATTCACGGAGTAAAGTGTACAACTCATTTTTAGCATATCACATATACTTAAAACCATTTCCATTATAACATTTTCATCACCTTAAAAACAAACAAACAAAAAACTTGTCCCCTCCATGATCCATGTGGCTCAGTTTGTTGGGCATCATGCTGCAAAGCAAAAGGTCACCAGTTCAATTCCTGGTCAGGGCACATGCCTGGGTTGCAGATTCTGTTTCTGGTCAGGGCACTTACAAGCAGCAACTGATCAATGCTTCTCTCCCTCTCTTTCTCTCTCCCTTCTACTCTCTCTAGAAATAAATACAACCTCAAAACAAAACAAAAAAACCTTGTACCTTTTAGCTATCGCATCCTTGTTTGTGCATATTTAAACATATTTAAGTGTACAAGCAAGGATGCAATAGCTAAAAGGTACAAGCAGAAAGAGGTTTCACCTTTTTTTTTTTTTAAGGTGATGAAAATGTTATAATGGAAATGGTTTTAAATACCTGTGATATACTAAAATACTAAGTTTTAGTTTGCCATCTACACTTGCTCCTTATACCTCCAATATCACAATTACTCACTCTTTCAGAAGATTCTTTAGATAACTCTTACTGTGAAAAAGTACACTCCCCTCACCTCACACATATGAAGGCACCACTTTTTAGCACTTACCAACAATTACACAAAAATTCACAAAACAAAACCCCTAAACATATTTTTTTTTTAATTATTTTTCAGAGAGAGGGGAAGGGAGACAGGCAGTGGGGGGGGGGGGGGGCGCCGACGGACACGGACGGACATCAATGTATGGTTGCCTTTCATCTGCCTCCAGCTAAGAATCTGGCTGGAGACCTGGCTGGCAATCTGGTTATGTGCCCTGACTGGGGATCAAACCAGCAACCTTTGGGTTCATAGGCTGGAGCCTTATCCACTGTGCCACCAGCCAAGGCTCCTAGACACATTTTTAAATGTTTTAAAATAATACATACATGACAAATAACTACTCTTATTCTATACTATATGTCTTTCTTGAGTTAAGAAAAGTAGGAACAGGCTCCAACTCCCACTGTGCCCAACTTATTTAACAGGGCCTAAAAGAATGTTAGACACTCTCTTCCTCCACCCACATTATACACCCCCTAAAACCTGTTGATTCACCGGATTCTCAGCTGCCAAAGAAAGTAGACTAGCTTAGTGTTTGACATTTCCTTTTGGCAGTCATTAGTTCTTAATGTGTCACTGTCTAGAGGCTAAAAGGAATAGTTTCATTGGTTTTCTACTTTAACAGATCACTTTCTTGGATCTGAAGAAATGTACCAAAGGCTAAATCTACCCTACAAGAAAGCCACCAATCAAAGAAGTTATAATACAAAAATATGATCAAAACACCTCTTTCTCCATAAGCCTCTTATCACTAGAGTCTGAGAAGTAACTTGTTATGCACAAGCAAATTAAAGGGGGAAAAACTAACATTTCCCAAGACCTATGGCAAGGTCAGTGAACCACCCACCAACAGAAGAAAGCTTCTAGCTAGTCCTGCTTATAAAATGGTGCTTTTAATGATTCTTCATTTCCCACAAGACAAAGGCTAGCCATCCCCCACACATTAATTCCCAATTTTTTTTCATTTACTTAGAGAGAGGGGACAGGAGGGCAAAAGAGAAGGGAAGAAACATGGCTGTGTGCGAGGAACATCAACTGGCACCGCTTGCGCATGTCCCAACCAGGGACCTGGCCTACAACACAGGCATGTGCACTGACCAGGAATTGAACCAGTGACCTTTCATTTTGCAGGACAACACTCAACCAGCTGAGCCATGCCAGCTAGGGCTAAATTCCTAATTCTAAATCTATTTTACTACTTCTTAATCCATTCCTCAAGGTCAATCAATGCCAACCTTACCATTCTGCTTTGTATATCGTATTTATTATAGTTTAATGTTTGCCCCAGTGCTTTATAATAAAATTAACTTCATTTATGTTTTAAAAACCTCTCCATTGTACCAAGGTCATCTCTTCTAAGCCAGATCTCCTCATTCTGTTTCGCCCACAGAAAAGCACCAAAAATGGAAACACAGAAAAAGACAATAGTGGATAGGATGCTTATATTCAAACTGGCTTTCTCTAGTTAGAGGCCATGTCTTAATAATCAGCACAAATCTGAAATCATGCTAACCAACAAAATAGTGTTTAACCAAAAATTGTGTTGGGGGCACTTGAGATCTTGCTTCTGAGCAATTGTTCTCGGTTTTGGTTCAAGTAAACTCCTATGAAATATTTTCTAAGATTTTATTATTTCCAGAGAGAGAGAGAAAGGGCTTTAAAGAGGCACAGAGGGAGAGAAACATTAATGCCTTTTACCTGCCTCTAGGCACGGACCTGGCAGGAGACCTGGCTTGCAACCTGCCCATGTGTCCTGGCTGGGAAATCAAACCAGTGACCTCTGGGTTCGCAGGCTGATGCTTTATCCACCGTGCTACCAGCTAGGGCTTTTAAATTAAATAAAATAAATAAATAAATAAATAAATATTTAAATGGTGTTGAGCCAGCTTCTCAAATATAGGAAACCTACAAAAGTCAAGCCATGCCCCATTCCCGCAAAAAAGCTCTGATTACTATTATTAAATTTCATTCAGTCAAGACCTAATGAACAACATCAGTACTAAATTACATTATAGTCAAGAAGATAAGAAACAAAAGATTTCTTACTATATGCATGACAGAACTTCAAAAATTTGATTCAGGAGGCCAATGGCTCTCCTGAGCCATTATGCTCAAAGAATTGGACTATGGAATGCCTAAATATTAAGCAATGACCATTTCTGACCTTCTAAAAAAGTGATTACTAAGAATTTAGCCAAGAAAACTCTGCACCATCCAAAGATTATACTAGCTACCCCTCTTTTTGAGAAACAAGGAGCTCAAATCTAATCTAGTGACAAAGGGTTTACTTCAAGGGCACAGGCACACAATAACCCAGGTATAGCTGGGCAAATGGCCTTAGGAACAGCCCCACAGGATGCATAGGGTCCTTCTCTCAGTTGACTGCATCCTTCTCCAGTCTCAAATACCTGAGCCATTCTTACCCAATGCTGCCTATCTAATTCATAACTGCTACTCACCCACAAAGTCACTTTGTCATGTGCCCTCATGACTCTGACTCCACTAAACAGCGTAATTTCCAACTTAAGTATCCTTTTAGTAACTGCATCATTTTCCTGCTTTTCCCAAATTCCCAAGAGAATCTAATCAGCCTATGAACTGAGAACTGAGAAGGCAGCTGAATAAGATAAAACAAAGCCTTCCTGAGATTGCAAGGCCCTCAAGAAGGGCTGTAAACATGGCAAGGACTTTGATCTTAGCATCTAATATAATAACACTTATTCAAATAGTCATAATAATGGCAATACATCCTTTCAAAACTTTTTATAATGGGATTTCCAAACATATCCTAAAGGACTGCAAATAGTAAATTAACTTTGTTATGCAACATCACCATGCTTTAACAACTATCAACTTTCTGCTTTCTTGTTTCATTTATCACCCTTCTGGTTTTGTTTTTTGTTTTTATTTATGCTGGAATATTTTAAAACTAAGACCATGTCATTTCATAAGGGATCCTCTTCTATGTACCATTCCCTGTAAATCTATGTTCATATCTGGATATTCTAATCTTGTCAAATCTTGAGGGTTAGAAAAACTGCCACTTGACTAAAAACTCAAGTCAAAAATGTATAGTTAATAAGATTCATCACTGTTAACCCTAAAATTAATTTAATTTTTGATTCAGGGTGATTCTAATAAAATGGCTAATTCTGCACTAGCTGAGAAAATCTAGTTAAAAAGAATAGTCTGATTATAGCATCGAGTGTACCAAAATGAAAGAGCTATAACCATCAAATAAAGCTAGTAAGCGACTCCATTTTTTAAAACAACTTGACTACAAATTTCAGTTTTAAAACTGGATGTTTTTCTGACTGTTACAAAATTTAATACAACTTTAAAAAAGAAAAATCTGCCCTGATCAGCATGCCTCAGTGTGATGGACACTGTTCCACAAACTGGAAGGTGGGCAGTTCAATTCCCAGCCAGGGCACATGCCTGGGTTTCGGACCAGGACCCAGTTGGAAGCATGCAAGAGACAACCAATCGATGTTTCTCTCCCTCTCTTTCTTTCTCTAAAAATGAATGCATAAAATCTTTGAAAGAAAGAAAGAAAAAAAGACCCAACAAATATTTCTGAAGTTTTGAGTTTCCTCAGTTAAGAAACTTCAATAATCTAAAAAATGTGAGCAGGGCAAGGGGATCCTTTATTACAACAGAAATCACTAAATAGGGGTATATATGAAGAGTCAACATTTTAAAAATTGATTTTAGAGAGAGAAATATCAATCGCTTCCCGTGTGTGCCCCAAGTGGGGATCAAATCCACAACCTAGGTATGTGTCCTGACCAGGGATTAAACCCATAACTTTTTGGTGTATAGGACAACATTCCAACCAAATGAACCACCCAGCCAGGACTGAATGGCCAACCTTTAAAAATAAAACAATTTCCCCATACATAATGACTTTTATCTTTTTTCACCAATAATACAGAATCTTCTTTATTTTTCACTTTGTTTCCCTTTTATTGATTCTAAAAACAGGTAAAGGAGGGATAAAAGAAAGAAAGAAATGTCAATGTGAGAAACACTGATGGGTTGCCTCTTTCATGCACCCTAAAGACCAAACCCACAATCCAGGCATGTGTCTTGACCAAATCGAACCCTTGACCTTTTGCTTTGTGGGGTGACACCCAACCGAGTTACACCAGTGTGGGTGATAATACGGAATTTTAAATGCAACATAAACAAATATGTTCTGCTCCCCAGCATCGAATATTTGTTATTATGAGCTTTAAAGATTATAACTGGGTATCATTGGTCAAATATTTACAATTTTTCTTATAAAATACAGTATTTCAAGTTATTTTACATTAGGGAATAATAATGTTCATACAGACTCAAGATTAAAGGTAAGCCAAAACATAAGTCTTTTTATTCCTAGAAGATGAGTTTCATATTTGAACCTACAAAACCAGTAATTCTTCCTATAGCAGAAAGAAGTAACTCAAGACAAGTATGCTTTGCAGTTAAATTTAAAGGATAATTAAGAAGTCTTAAAATAAGATGCATTCTACTTGGTAAACTATCACAAACTACAAAATACAAAACCAAGTTAGAATATCTGCAACTAAAGCAAAACCAGAACAGGAAGATAATCATTTCAAAACATCTGAAAATAAAACTTGTAAGACAATTTACTGCCCCAATGTTGTTTCAGCATAAAGCAATTTAAAGGAAGTATCTTCCTTGTAGTATATCTCCAAATCATATCATTATGAAAAAGGTCCTAATGCCATTTGTAGAGAACAGCATTAAGTTCTCCACTGTCTTTGGTTCTAAATATCCAATATTCCACTTTAAAATAAATAAGCTATTTATTGACTGTCAAGTACATACTTAGTGGTCTATCAGATGTAAACACAGATTCAGCCCCAAAGTAAACAGGAAGAATAAGGACATTCACTCACAGAAAAAAGACATCACTTTCCACAGACTTTCACCCTTCTATTTTTGCATTATGACTAAGAAATATAAAAACCAAAGTAACTTTCAAGAGGGTAAGCCTGAAATCAGAGAAAATTTCCTGGCAGACAGGGTTATACCTGTCTCTGGAAAGGACAGTCTGGCAACTCTACAAGTGTTTTATTAACTACTTAAGTCCTCTAAAACATCTAATTTAAAAAATAACAATTAAGATAGATGGACATTAAAATATTAGAAAGTTGTGATTGATGAGCTTTTTTACCTTTACATGTAACATATGGGCGGGCATAAGTTGAACGGTTACCCCCAAAACACCTAGTTTGCTACATTTAACCAATTACATTTTAAATGAATCAACTTATCATCAACATATGACAACTTTGCCAAAGGTAAAGCCTACTCCTTGAGCCAAAATGAGTAAGTGAGGAAGAATAACTGTATTAAAATTTCCTAAGAGAATACCAACTTGCACATGCATAGCACTAACAGTTTTATGTTCACATCAGATATGGTACCTTACCCGCCTCATATGAGGGGAAAAAAGACCCTTCCTATCAGCTGTGGTCAGACATTTATACTACAAGAGCTTGCAGACTGGAGGTAGGGACTACCTCTCTGGCTCTTTGCTGCAGGCATAGAACTAGGAATAGAGTAGTCCTACAAAGCTGAAAAGGACCTGCCACAAGAGACAGGACAGCAGCTGACCTAAATCCCTTTTTCACCTTGTTATTGGCTACATTATCTGCTCTTTTGTTTCAAGGCAATTTTATTATTTCTGCAAAACAACTACCCATTATTCCATTCTCATCATTTTACTTCATTTTGTTTGTGTGGTTCTCTGCATCTTTTAACAAGATCAGGTAGAGAGGTATCTATTACTTGACCCCATTTTACAGCACTTGGGAGGTTACTTGAGCATGCTTTAATGGGTCCTATTCTATGCAGCATCAGCTTATTGCCCACTGTCAACAGCACTGCATGTGAAGAGAACCATTTGGAGCAGCTCTGGACTAAAAATAAAAAACCTTCAGTTCTAGACTTAACTGGGTATGATAATGGTCAAGTTACTTTTATAGTTTCAAGCTGTTTTGAATATGATTTGACTGGGTTTTAATGCTGGTTAAGATCAAAGTAAACACATTCCACCCTGTTTATGCCCCTGAATGCAACTAAAAACCCTGGGCAGAGTGGAAACGAGAAAAGGTCAAATCTACAATGGTGCTTGAAGACTGCAACCTCTCTCACTAATAGTTAGAACAAAAAGACAATCAATCAATGAGAAAGAAATAGAAAAGTCCCATCAACAGCAAAACACATATTTTGTTCTAGTGCAAACAGAACATTCACAAAGGTAGCACTGAATCATTATAAAGCAAATCTCAATAAGCAATTTAAAGAATTGAAATCATACAATGTTCTCTAACCGTACTGAATTAGAATTAAATTAAAAAATCAGTAACAGAAACATAAGAAAGCCTCCAAATATTTGGAAATTAAACAGCATACTTCCAAATAATCCACTGGTCAAAGAGGAAGACTTAATAAAAACTTAAAAATAATTTGAACAACTCTGACAGGTATGACTTAGTGGGTTGGGCATCATCCCACAAAGCAAAAGGTTGCTGATTCAATTCCCAGTCAGGGCACATGCCTGGGTTCCAGGCCAGATCTCCAGTGGGACCCTATGGGAGGCAGCCATTTGATGTATCTCTGGCACCCTATGTTTCTTCTCTCTTTCTTCCTTCCCTTCTCTCTTAAATATAGAAATTTTTTCAACAAATTTTTAAAACTACGATATATATCCTTAGGAATGCCTAGATTTAAAAAGAAAAAATGAAAGGCCTCAGACCAATAACCTAAGTTCCCACCTCAAGAAATTTGATAAAGAAAAACAATAAACCCAAGGGAAACAGAAGAAAGAAAATAATAAAGAGCAGATGATACTCTTGCAGTCAGATTAACCAAAAGAGAGCAGGTATAAATTACCAACATTAGGAATGAATTAAGAGAATATGGCTATAGATTCCCCACAAACATTAAAAAGATATTAAGAGAATGCTACAAACAACTCTTTGTATATAAAATTTGACTAATTAAAGGAACCACTTACTTAAAAGGTGCAAATTTCCAAAATTTATCCAAGAAGTAGATAACCTAAATAATCTTATATCCACAGAACACATTGAATTTGTCATTTAAAACCTTCAAAAACTTCTGTTGGCTGGAGTAGACTGAAGCTCAACAAACTTCTGAATATTATTAGAATGTAAATGCTGCAGGCTTTAGGAGCCATTCTGTCTCTGTCACAAATATTCAACTATGCCACTGTAAAGGCAGCCACAGATTAACAAGTAAACAAATGGGCACAGATGAAGTCCAATAAAACTTTTTACAAAAACAGGCGGCAGCAAGACTTAGCCTAAGCACTATAATTTGTCAACCACTGTACTAGGTGATAATTACTGTCACTTCCAAATTCTAAACTTGACAATTCTATGTAATTCCTTGTTCAAAATATCACTTTGATTTATAATAGTTCAATAAAAGGAAAATAGAGCCCTGGCTAGGTGGCTCAAGTGGTTGGAGCATCAGTCTATACACCAAAAAGGTTGCATGCCCTGGCCGGTGAGGCTCAGTGGTTAACTGCTGGCCTGTGAACCTAAGGGTCACTGATTTAATTTCCAATCAGGGCACTTGCCTGGGTTGCAGGCCAAGGCCCCAGTTGGGGATATGCAAGAGGCAACTGATCAATGCATCTCTTGCATACTGATGTTTCTTTCCTTCTATTCTCCCTCACTTCTCCCTTCTCCAAAAGTAAATTTAAAATCTCAACTAAAAGGGAAAAAAAAAAAGGTTGTAGGTTTGATCTCAGGGCACATGCCTATGTTGCAGATTCAAACCACAGCTGAGGCATGTACGGGAGGCAACAGATCAAAATTTCTCTCTCACACTGATATTTCTCTCTCTAAAATCTATTAAAGAAAATCACATATTCTTGAATAAGGATAACAAAAAAGAAAAAAATACCCTCAGGTGAGGGTTAAATAAATAACAAATGCTATTGCACAGGGATGACTGTTTTGACTTCTTAGAAATGTATACTACAGTAAACAAAAAAAAACAAAAAAAAAAACTCATCACTTCACACTAGCCTGAATAAATCCTTACCTCAAAAAATGAAATCAAGACCTTTAGGTGAAATATTCTTAATTTTCTAATATGCTTTAGAAATACAGTATATAATTATAAACAAAACCTAAAAATCCAAAACACTTAAAACTAAGGTCTACTTTATTTTGAAACGTGCAATTACGGCCATAAGAAACTGTCAAAGATGTGGTGGAAAATATAGAAGAAAATTTATATTGCCTATCATACAATAACTAATATTATAATATATTTAGAGGTTACCCATTTAACACAGAAACATTTTCTATATATAAAATCTTTGCAAGGCTGCCTGACATCTAAAGAGCAGAAAGTTATACCAAGTGTGGTACAGAGACAGACATCAGCAGAGCAAGGTATGGAAGGTCACCTGGGGAAGGAAACCCAGAGGGTGCCAATAATTGGCAAACTGGGAAAACCAGGGTCTTGCCTGCAGGGTAACCTTTCCTCTCCTAGCTTACTGCCAATTGTGCAGTTTTGATCCTCCCCTGGACCTTTCTTCCTCTGGCATGTTGCAAGTCATGTGCATTAGATACCCCTTAGAGGGGAACAAACAAGGAATGGGCCCAAGGATAGCCCTGAAGCATTAAGTCCCCAGGACAATGAGGTTCTGACCCATATCATATACATCTAGCCCACAGGTGTTTCACCTCCAGGCCCAGAAAAGCAGCAAAATCAGACAAGCAATGCCATGGCTCACCCCCAAGACCAGCTGTACCGGCTAATGACCCCTTGCCCTTTAGCCAACCACTCTCTTTCCTAAACTTCAAGGACCCTTCTTTTACCTTAAGCACCAAGGCTGCTGAACCCACTGTCTGACTCCACTGGTCTAACACCTGGTGTCATTCTCACTGCTGCCAACACAAGGAAAGTCTTATGGCAATCTTGGAGAGGATAAAGCCCTATCTATCTGCAGCTTGAAACTGGGCAGGTTTCCATGTCTGCTTCATCATTCTGATTTCAAGAGACCACTCTACTATTGCTCCATTAAGCCAGTACCATTTCACCTAATACATAAACATGCATCTTCTTGCATATACGTATAAGGTTAAAACCTTGCCTATTAAATACTGCAATTCTAATTGCCAGAGTAGCATATCTCAAGCCTCTTCGAAAGCAATACAACCTATAATTGGGGTAATATGTCTTCCTCAGAGTTAAGAAGGCCTTTTAAACCCCTAATCCATAAAAAAATCACACATTAATTTTTGGCACTTAAGTTTTCAAATAAATGCTGTTCTGTCAATTGAAGCAAGTCCTACATACGCTCAAATTTTGCATTCAGTGCAACACCTATTTATATCTAAATTCTCCCAAATATGCTAGGCAGCTCACAGAAAAGCTTACACTAACAAGCAATAAAATCATAGGCGTACAAAGCTACAGAACTATGGACTAGCAGTAAACCCAATGGTTCAAAAGACAGAAATCAGAGCACATTATATAACAAAACTCAGCCCCTGTAGTTGCACATCACAGAGCCAACTAAAACATTTATGACACTCAAGTTAATATCTGAGTCTAGAATGGGAGGATATGCTAAAAAGCTTTCTTGTTCTGCTCACTTCAAGCAGCTCTACCAGACATAGGCCTATTTTATTTAGTGTGGAACATTTAATTTCAGAGCAGTCATTTATAAAGTTCTACAGTGGAAAATGCCACCAGCCATTAAAAATGATGATATAAAACTGTATTTGCTAACTTGCAAAGATGTGCAATGACATAAGTATTAAGATCTGAATTCAAATGTGAGCTGTATGTACGTATGTGTATTTTCAAGCAAATAATTCATAAGAGTTGTTATTGGTGCAAAACAGGCAATAACGTATGTCTCTTAATCACAATGGCTGGCATATGATAATCAGTATAATAGTACAGATAATCCTTGTTTTTATTCTTAAAAAGGGAAAAAACAGTAAGAAAAGGGGTAAGGTGGGGGGGGAGGGGGGAGATGTTCGCATATGCGCTCCCACCCAAAATAAAGTCTGGAATGCTATACACCAAAAATTGGTAGTAGGATTACAAGTCACATGTAATAAACACAGACTAATCATAAAAAATATTAAGCTATTCTAATTTTGAAAATAAGAAAATGCAGCCATAAAATAATGCAGTAGTAAGCTCTTTGCAGAGTCCTTCAAAGGCTAGGAAATTCTGGCTATGCTAAAGTGATTCCAGGAAGTCATTTGCAAAACTGAGAAGAGATTAGCATCTAAATGAAGTGCTTCCCTTCACTACAATAACAATATATCTTTGAAAGTGAACATTAACTGCACCCTATTCATACATTCCATGTCAAACTATTATCCAAATCAAATAAAAATTTTATACTTGATATATTAACATAATGAACCCCCTCAAATACATGCCCTATTCAATACAAATGTCCAGTTACTGCATTCTCTTTCAGGATTCTACAACCACTGCACCAATTGTTTGGGGCAAAAACAAAGATAAAAGGTGTCCTTAAGCAGAATCATCCTCACAGGTCCTAAACTGTACAAACTTTCTTCTGCCTAAAACTATAGTTTTAGCTATAAAAAACATAAGCTATGATACTTATTATGTATGGATTACTATACCATTCTGGACATTCAATAAAGAAGTTGATGTTAAACTCAGTATCTATTCTCCTTGGTTGGTTGGTTATCCAGTAGTCAGAACCTCCCAAGAGAAATAGAGTATAAGAAAGAAACATAAGATACATAGTTTAAAATTTTCTAGTAGCCCATAAGTTTTTGTTTTTAATGGTAAATTTAGCCCTGGCTGATGTGGCTCACCAGCTTGCAAACCAAAGAGTATGATTCTCAGTCAGGGCACATGCCTTGATTGGGCACAGGCCTGGGTTGCAGGCCAGGTCCCCAGCTGGGGACATGCAAGAGGCAACCACATATTGGCTGTTTCTCTCCCTCTTTCTCCCTCCATCCCCTCTATCCAAAAATAAGTCAAATCTAGCCCTGGCTGGTGGCACAGTGGATAAGGTGCCAGCCTGAGAACCCAAAGGTTGCTGGTTTGATTCCCCAGCCAGGGTATGTAACCAGGTTGCAAGCCAGGTCTCCAGCCAGGTCCATAGCTGGAGACATGGGAAAGGCAACCATACATTGATGTTTCTCTCCCTCTCTGCCTCTCTCCCTTCCCCTCTCTCTGGAAATAATAAAATCTTTAAAAAATAAGTAAAAAATTTTTAAAAATGGAAAATGAAAATGAAACCTATTAAATAGAAGAAAATATTATTTCCCATCTCAATACAACAGAGGAATTCACCCTCTTATTCTGAAGCCTGATTGATAGCTATATTATTTATTTTTAATCATTTATTCTACAATGTTTCCAGGACAATAACTCTATGCCAAACACTGTGGTTGGCACTAGGAAAACAGTGAACACAAGAGCCAGCCAAAGTCTGCCTTCCTTTTTTGTTTTTAATTTTATTTATTATTTTTCAGAGAGAGAGTAAGGGAGAGGGGCAGAGAGGGAGAGACACCAATGTATGGTTACCTTTCACCTGCCTCCAGCTAGGGACCTGACTGGAAACCTGGCTTGCAACCTGGTTATGTGCCCTGGCTAGGGAATCAAACCAGTGACCTTTGGGTTCTCAGGCCAGCACCTTATCCACTGTGCCACTAGCCAGGGCTTTTTTTTTTTTTTTTTAATTTATTTACTGTTGTATTATAGTTGTCCCATTCCCCCCCCCCCCCAATTGCTCTCCCCTGTCCAACTGATCCATCTCCTCTCCCACAGTCAATCCCCATATGTTGTCCATGGCCATGGGTCATTTATACTAGTTCCTTGACTAAACTCTTGCCCTTCTTTTCCTCTTTCTTCCCCTCCCCCCTCCCCTCTAGTCACTGTCGGTCTCTTTCTTACTTCCATGCCTCTGGTTCTATTTTGCACATTTGTTTGTTTTGTTCATTAGGTTCCTGTATTAGGTGAAATAGAAGAAGTTAATTTATTATTTAACCCAATATATCTAAAATATTACCAATGAGACATTAATGAGTTGTTTTACATCCTTTTCTATGTACATCTATGCTGGATGGTACAGTGCTAGAGCTCCTCAAGCCCATGGCACAAGCTTCTTACCAATCATAAGTCCTAACTCCATTCACTCAACACACAACCCTGAACTGCTGGGTAAGACTGCTCAGGCCAAAACCAAATGAAATTCAGTTTGAAGACTGAGGGTCTTCTATGTTTCAGACACTGTGTTAAGTGTTTTCATTCTGTTTTTTGGGGGGAACTGGGAACATTTATTTGGTTTTTGAAGAGTTATGAGAGGAATATGATTGTGCTTGGTCCCAATAAATTCTACTATTGGAAAAACAACTCATAGCACATGTCCTAGCAAAGGAAGAATCATATTCCTCAGCAAAATGAAAAATGTTAAATAAAAATTCAGCTGTATCAAGTACAGGGCTCTTCAAAAGGAGGTTTTAACTGACGTTGAAATAACTTGAGAGAACTATTATAACATACAACTGGGTTCCATTGTCAGCTACACATTTAAGAAACAAAAATTTTAATCCATTTACCTGATAGTCTGTTTTGAACCCTTCTTATATGAATATTTTGTTTGTATGAGAAAAATTAAAAAGGTCAAACTATTTTAGAATTAACAAACACCTACATAGAAGGAAAAAGAATTGGAAATACATATCCCTAAATGTTTATACTAATGGTGGTTCAGTAATTTATTGCACATGTATGACTTACAATTATAAAAACATAAAGTGGCAATAACTTTTAATTACATTTCCTTTTAATTCAATACATTTACTTTTAAACCTTTTAAGATTACAACACCCATCCAAGCTGTTTTTCTTTCATGGACAGAGTAACCTCAGGCTGATAGAGCAGGGACACATTAAACTACAATAACCACGTTTCATTTCAAGGAAACTTAAAAGTCGTTTGTGGAACTACGAAGACCCACTAAATAATATGAGGCATTTCCAATGGTAAGTAAGGAGGGGTCAAATGCATTACTTTTTAACATTAATATCCCTAATTCTAAAGCAAGTGAGTAATAGAGCCAAGAATACCCTCCAACTCTTCAAACCGCAATTCAAGCAGCACCATTAAGGCTGGCCCTGGAGCCTTTAAAAGGGAGTTTGGCCTTCATCTGACGTTAGAATTAAATTTAAATCCACTCTAATCTAAAATATCACTTTCACTCACTACTTATTTCAGAGTATTTGGTTTAATTTCTTCTACAAAATGTCATCTGTATCTGAAAGATCTACGGGAAGTAGAGGCAAACCAACATGATCTCCTCCCCCATAACCTTCTAGAATGTCAAGTAATCAGAGCGAGAATCTTCGTTAATATATCCTTAACACTAGGAATATCCAAAATTGTTCATTTTATGAATTCTCCCAAGTCAGCATGAGTTCATTAAGCAAGCACTTACGCAGTACCTATTCTAGCATTACATTACATCCTGAAAGAGTATTTTAAAAATAATTCCCATCTTTCAAATTAGCTGCAGAAGTTACACGGATAAAATAAAAGCAATTAAGCTACAATTCTAGGAAGTAGACAGTAGGTGCAAAACTTCAAGCAGCAAAGAAATAATGTAGGAAGGCACAGTTTACAATGGCCTTCAGCAAAGAGATAGAAAAAATAAATATGGGCCTTGAAGAAAGAAGAACAGGAAGGAAAATTCAAAAATGTAATGAGCAGTGTCCTATCAAAAGGCAGACTAGCCTGAACAGATTGAAAAATACAGAAAGTGAACGGAGCCTGGATAAGGCAACAGCAGTGGAGACAAAGACAAATGCAATAAACCATCAGAGCAATTTCTTCACCTTAATTGCACACTGGAATCACTTACGGAACTTTTGAAAACACTGACACCTAGGCCTGAATCCAGTGATTTTGACTTGACTGGGAAACAACCTAAACATCAGGATTTTTGCAAGTTCCCCAGGGATTCTAATGTGTATCCAAAGTTAAGAACCAATTGCCTTAGAGGTAAAAACCAATGTAACTAGATAAGAGGCAACAGAGAATGAGGAGGCAAGATTCAAAAGGTTATGGAAAGATTTTGAGAGTATACATCTATAAAAAATAATAACAGTACTGAGAGAATCCAAGAAATGAAAAAAGTAAAAATATGTGGGCTTTTCCATATTCTATAAAGTACCATGTAGTGAACCAGTTTTAATTAATCCAGACTATCTCAATTCTTCATATACCATAATTATTTGCTTAATATTTTTCAAAACTTAAAGTAAACAATCTTTTAAAAATAAAGGTAGAGCTAAATCTAAAGAATATAAAATAAATCCTCCATAAAGTCCTCTTGGCTTTTCCAGTTAAAAAGACTCTCATTCTCCTTGTAATTTTAGCAGTACCTCTAATATTGCCAATAAATTGCCCTCTACAGACCCAGTCTTCCAGAATGGCAGAATCAGTGCCTCATTCCTCCTTTTATACAGTGCTCAGCATACTGATTTTCATGTGATACATACTCAGTATGAACTGAGTAAGCACTACCTGTTAAGTTCTAATTGTCAGTAGAGGGTCTCAATGCTTTTGAATGCTTACTAAATAAGCAAAAATACAATATATCCCCAGTTGCTTCTGCTACTTGCAGACTCTGTCATCATTTTAAGTTTTCAAGTGTTTCATTGCCCTTCCCATTTTCCTTGCTCTATCACTTTTTCACAGGACCTAGTGGGCTCACTGTTATAAGGGTTAATACAAGGAAATTTAGTATTTTTATCTTTAGGAAAAGCATACCCAGAGACTAGAATTTAGAAATATATTCTAAAGTATATTTCGGAATCAAGATCATTTCTTTCAAAACCCCCAATGATTGATATTGTATTTCAAACATCAATCACTGTTGCAGTTTTCACTTACATAATAAAATATTATGTAAGTGTGCTATTATGGTCTCCATATCTTCAGTATAAATCAGTGTTTCACACCTTTACTTACATCCATGGCACAACTGAAGTACTATTTGTGTGATATTCCGGGGAGAAACCACAAATTTACTCATGACCAGGATGAATGGCCTGAAATCTGTCCAACCTCAAGGCTCAAGGAATAACTTATAGACTAGAGCAATAAAAACAGATTTACCACATACCCTCCGCCACCAAAGGCTGTGTTTAAAGTGGTTTACCTAATCATAATTACATTGGACACTTCTGTACCACTGCAGCACTATATGTGATGTGATAGCAGATAACTAATCTATATATATACCGTAAGTCCTTTGTTTCCATGTATGAATCTCCAGTATTGTGAGCCCATCTTCAAATTATCTTTTTTATATTTTCTGATTTTCAAGCTTAGATGTGGATTTTTAAATGTGCCCTACCTTTTCACTGTGACTTATAAACTACTTTTTCCATTTCATTTAACTAAGCTGCTAATCTCATTTTTCTGAAGTCAACTGCATTTGATCAAAATATGCCAATGGCTTAAAAAATTCAATATGCTTCACTAATTTCACAATATGGAAGAAACAAGATAAACATAAGAAGGCATTCATCTTCATCCACCATGACTCAATATTATAATCTGTTCACTTATATAAGCACATCAATAAAGAAGATGTATGGCAAATGAACAAATTAGGAAGTACAAAGATCTTTTCCTGAAAAGTATTCAACAGACAAAAATCAGTAGTGATAACTAATTTGTATTGTCACTCTTCCCTTTAAAATGATTTTACATCATTTTTATTTCATTTATTTCTTCTTTGCCATATTAAAATATTGGGTCCAAAGTCACTGTAGTAACCCTGAATTGGCATTAAATAACTGGAGTGGAAGAAGTATTAGAGAAAGAAAAAGGCATTAATAATATAGTAAAAAAATCAACAAGTAAATTATTTTCTATGGTAAAAAAAAGTCAGATGTCAAATTTCACAGCACCAATTTTTAAACCCAAATCTTAAAAATTAAAAAACACTACTAGGTTTGCCTAATACAGCTCTACTTGGCAACTGCCTGCTCTTACAACATTGTATATGGTTCATGGAAAGAAAAATGTGTGTGTGTATGTATATATTACTCAGTAATATCTTTTACTCAAAATTAAATGCCCACCTAAATGTGATATTAAGACTCTGAGGGGTACTGAAGGTCATTTTCCTTAGGAAATGAATGCTGAAATATTTAGAGGTAATGTGACACACAATGTCTGCAACTCACTTTCAAGTGTTTCACTTTAAGAAAGGCTGTGTATATACACCTACATTTATACACATGAACATGTACACCTTAGTTAAATATTAATATATCTGGATAAATAGATGAATGCTCATTATTTTTATAAGTTTAAAAATTTTCAAAACAAAAAACTGGGGAGGAAAGGGCCACATAGAAAACCATTTATGTATCCCTTAAAAATTTTGCCTCACCCAGAAGAGTCAAGGAGCCAAGAACATATTTGCCATTTATAGTTAAATCATCTCAGGTTCAACTTTTGTTACAGAAAACTTTTCTTATTAAAAAAAAAAAGAAAGAAAGTTCTGATAACTCACATTTCCCATGTACTCAGAGAGCAGGTCCTGCAGGGCCTGCCGGACAGCATTACACTCAGCCACTATTCTCTCACGCCTGTCATCACGAGTGCAGGATGAGTCGGCCATCAGGGCAGCCCCACTAATGATGCTTTCCAGACGCTCCTCCAGGGAAGGTCTAAAGCGCTCCTCACTGAAGCTTAAGGGGTCCACAATGATTTGTTTCTGCAGAGGAAGCATTTTTGAATGTTATTGTTAATCTCATTCCCTCCATTATTTGAGAAGGTGAGGAAAGTGCTGATAAGAAACATTAAGATTTAACACAAAAATTACAATGCCTGAAGGAAACATATACTCCTTGCTAGGTGAGGAACCATCCCACACAAGTTGGCCTATGAATAACTTCTCAAAGAAAGCTCTGAAGTGGTACTATCCAGTGCATGGGGCCTGGATAAGGCTACCTACAAATGGCAAACAAAAGTATGTCAGCATAAAAATCAGGTTCAAACTACTTAATCTGAACATCTAAAGGCCAGCCTATATAGTATTGATAAACTAAGTTACCAAATGAGAATTACAAGTAAAATGAAATCTAGCTTTTTTTCTATGTAGAGTATAAAACTGCTATATGACATTGGGAGAGCTGCTTCACCATACACACACAAGTAAAATTTCTTAATATTGACATCTGTTCTAAAAGTTTCAGAAAGGAATGTATTTATAATCAATTTCAACCCATGTTCCTCACCTTACATATCTCATCAGATGTTATGAACAATTAAGTCTCAAATTTATCCTGTTATTTATCTAAATCAAGACTTTCTTTTCTCAAAGACCTCCATATATTCTGAAAGAGATAGTAGCAATCTGTCCCAACAAAGCCTCTCTGTGACATAACTGCCCCAACAAGAATAAATCTTTCCTCTATCTCCTCCTTACTCCTCTGACTTAAATCCAGCTTTACCACCACTGAGGTCAGGTCACAAGTAAGCTGTAGGTGCAAGGTCAAATAGCAATACCTCCAGAACAGCAGCTATTGGTTTCCATCCAACTTCTTCACTTCATACAGCTTATCCTTACACTAGTAAATGTCTGTTCAAGTATTTTGCCTTTAATTTTCTTTTATAAGGACTATGCTCTTATTGATTTCAACTTAAATGCCAAGGTTTTTCTTTAAAAACTTGTCCTTTTCCAATAAATGTATATTTCTTCTTTCCCTTCCAAAAAACCCTCAGTTTCAAAATTTAACATGCAATATCTCAAGTTCATTATTAACCTGTATTTTAGTTCATCACTTTTCTTACTGGATTAAGTTTCAGCACGGTTGCTCTGGTCAAAACTGAACACACAATGCATTCCAACCAACAGAAATGAGGAATGAACTTAAACAGCCATAGAATTACAATCTACCTGCAATTATTAGTCCAATCCCCTTATTTATGAATTAAGTGACCGCTGATATTACTCAACTTAGGGCCAAATGTAACCCTCACCACTTCAAAACAGGCTGATATCCAATACTGGCAAATTTGAGTAGGAAAAACAGCATTGTCAATAAATTATACGATGTATTAATACGAGTTTGCTATAAAGTAAATTAATGCTTAAAGTTCCAGAGTAAAAATTCAGTTCTAACACCATGGTCTTTAGTTTTGACAGTAGTTTTACAATTTATAAAATGTATTAAGTCAGCCATTCATATCAGCAAAGATCAATTACCAAGCCAAAGTAAAGGGCTAGGTCAAGGGAACAAAAAGATAACAGCAAGGGGAAAAATGTTAAAAACAAAATGCACTCCATTGTATTAATTCTTTCCTTTAAAGCACTCCTACTCAGGAAAATATGCTAGCCATCTAGAAAGGATTTTTCCTTTATATTAATTTTATTAAAAAATTAACCCAATAGTTGGTTAAAAGAAAAAACCTTACATCTTAAACTGCTGCCACCTACTGGAAACCAGGAGGCATTATGGGTAAAAATTTTACAAACACAAAACCCACCAAAAAAAAAAAAAATTATTTTCATAGGACAGCGTATACAAAATATAAAGGCATCAGCTATAAAAAGTAATTACATGGCATTATGCTACAAAAGTATTTTAACCCCAAATTTGCTTCTGCTTGATTAAATTCTGTCTATTATTATAATTCAGTCACTAAGAAGAAAAGTACATTTAGGCAGACAAGTAAGATTATGATGGTACTTCAGTTTTAGTTATTTATTTATGATGTGTCTCTATCTTATATCTCCCACCAAACTGTGCATTTTGCTTCTATATCTCCCACAGCTTCACATCTGCCAAAAGGTTAAAATCTTGTTTGAAATAAACTGAACTCATATCCCCAATAAAGAATTACCTCATAGGGAACACAAGATGCATAAAAGAATTCAGTAGTTGAACTCAAAATAAAAGAGGGAAAGATAAATACTTTGACCAAGTCAAGATAAGTAGACTGCTGATTCATAAAATTTCATTCAACTTAGGTTGCAAATCTAAGTAGAAATTGAAACTTTCATTAGAAACTTTGATCATATTTCCCCCAGAAATCTGTTAACTTTGGGGATGGTCAAGGGCCTGAAGTTTCCTCCCAAGCATAACTTACATCAAAGTTATTGAGCGCATATGCCAGTTCTCCTCCTCCTCCACCCTGGTGCTGAGAGGCATCATCTGATGAGGTGGCCTGGGCTGCGTTGGAAATGCCTGTCACTGCCTGCTGCAGCTGCTTGTATATCAGGTCTCTGTTGGCCTTATAGGCTGCAACATCAGGATGCTGTAGGCATGCTTGGGATGCAGTATAGAGAATCGGAACATTTTTCTGCAGGATTCCTCTGGCTGCAGCCATCTGATCACGATGGCCCACATCTTTCAATTCCTACAAGGGCAAAAACAAGAAATTGGAACAATTTTCATACAAGTTCTATTCATATAAAACTTTGTAAATACTAAAAAATCAGAATTTCTACTAATTAGAAACAATATTTTCATTAAGTCTGGCTTCCAAGTTCATCACAAAGGAGGCAGTGTTGCTTAATAGGTAATAGTTCAAACTTTTCCAAACCACAAAGACCTGAATTTCAATCCCCAGCTCTACTTTTTCCTGGCTATTGTGATCGTACTTTAATTCTCCATGGTAGTTTCACCTTCTGTAAAGCAAGAACAATAATAGTACCTCTCATAACTATCTTAAGAGTTAAATGGGATAATGCATGCAAAGCACCTAGCACAGAACTAAATGAAGGGTAAAAAAAACTGACTAGCATCTTGATTACAACTATATAAAGATGTCTGTACCTATTCCAACCAAAATAGAAAAATCAGGGACATACATAAACAAAATAAAATGTATTATGAGGATTATTTTTAAGTTATAAAAATTACAAGAGTTTTGTGAAATTTAGGATGAGATAACACAGGTGTACATGTATGCAAACCAGCCAGGTGTTCTCCCAAATACACAAATCCTCTCCTCCCTTCCCCCACCCCAAAGACCACCTTAAGACAGGTGATTAGGCACAAAGCTGGCTGAGGCTCATGTGCTCCATGACAAATCAAAAAGTTTGTATCTCATTGCAATACTCTATATACATATGGTCTTCAGTAAAATTGTTCTTTTGCAATTTCCTCTACCCAATAATTATAACATCTACAGTTAGAAGGATTTGAGGGTCTTGGCACAGTTTCCATTACCAGCTTCTACTTGGTAGATAAAACAGCATGGATATGCTAAGTAACAAATGATACCAACAATAAACAAGATGACAATGGAATAGTTCTGATACCCCACTGTTACTGAAATAAAGGGGGGGAAACTAACTTTTAGCAAATGCAGATCAAAAAGTTAAGTCTTTAGTAAATGTGGATCACCACCACAGAAGAGGTATGTCCAGAAAAAAGTCCAGCCATTATTAATAAAAAGAGAATGATTTCTGCAACACTGGTATAACCTGGCAGCTAAGGAGCGTGGACTGGAATGCGCATGCATGAACAATGATGACTTCATTGTATTAGTGAGTGGAGGCGGTAGATGCCATTAAGTGAGCATGTGTCCTGTGTGGCCATCACATTCAAAATGAGCAAGTAGAGCAACAAATTTGCATCAAATTTCACATTAAGTTTAAACATTCCCTCCTCAAAAACTATTTGGATGATTCAGAAGGCTTTTGGGGACAATTCAATGACTCCAGCACAAACAAAAGTGTGGCACTAACACTTCAAAGACAGTCAAGAATCTGTTCAAAGTGATCCATGTTCTGTAAGGCCTGCAACAAGCAAAAAACCTGAGAATGCTGAAAGTGTACGGGCTGCAATCAACAAAGATTGGTGACTGACAGTGCAAGAACTAAAAGCTGATCAGGGGATTCCAAAAACTACTGCATCCAAGACTTGATGCAGGATCTTGGCATGAAAACAAGTCATTGCAAAATTCATTCCATAGCTTCTGCTACCAGCAGAAAAAATATTGTGCTGCAGCTGTTAATGATTTGATTCAAACTGCTTACCAATGAACCAGATTTCCTCAAGAAGGTCATAATAGGAGGTCTACAGGTAGGATTTGGAAACGAAGACCCAGACATCCCAATAGAAATCGCCTATTTCTCCAGGCCCAAAGGCAGCTCAGCAAAGCAGCAGCAAGATCAAGACCATGTTAACTGTGTTTTTTGATTAGGAAGATGTTATCCATCACAAGTATGCCTCTCCAAGCCAAACAATTAATAAGGAGTATTATACCTCAATGTTCTTCACTGGCTGAGAAATGCAGTAAGACAAAAATGGCCACAGTTATGGGCAACTGGTAATTGGCGGCTTCATGATACAAACACACCCATTCACGCATCACGTCTCATGCAGAATTTTTTGGCAAAACATCAAATCACCAAGGTGACTCAGCCCCTCTACAGCCCAGATTTGGCACCCTGTGACTTCTGGCTTTACTCAAAACTAAAGTCACCTTTGAGAGGAAAGAGATTTCACACTGTGGATGCAATTCAGGAAAAATACAAAGGGGTGGTTTGATGGTGATTCCAACAAAGGATTTTGCTATGTTTTGACAACGGAAGAGATGCTAGAAGACATGCATCAGGTTCCACAGCGCCATTTTCCTATGTACAATATTTCCTGCATCTTGGTTCTTCTTCAATAAATGTCTCTATTTTTCATATTACATGGCTGGATATTTTCTGGACTGCCTTCATAAATGCCACCAGAGCTGTTCCAAGTTCTTATGTGACCATAATATTTCAATGTTAGGTGTTATCAACTGAATCTTAGGAGTACAAATTTAAATGTGTTAAAAATGAGTATTACATGTGTAAACATGAAATATCAAACCTAGAAAAATAAGAGTCAATTACTTAAAGTCTGACTCCAGCTATTGTATGGCACATCTTCCTAGATGAGATCCTAACTATGCATTAGAGATACCAAACTGGCTTCCTTTAGCTGAAACTCACTATGTATTTTAGATTTGCATCTTTACTCAAACCTTGTATAATATGACAGCTTTCTTTTCTTCCTAGAACACTTTCCTCATTGGAATCTGAATTTGCAAGTAATAGCTCACAGCACTCCAAATGCCCTGTAGCATAGTACATATTATTTAGTACTGGACTAAATATTCAGAAACAGGACCCTGTGGATTTAGAGAATCGGTGATTACTTCAAGACTCAAGCTATGACAGGAGGCTAAGGCTAACCATTATGCTTAAACAGCTGGTGCACCAAGTTCTGGGTAGAGTTTTCTAAATGTCTTGCCCTCACCACAACCTCAAGGACTTTTGAGGTTTGCTAGGGAGGCACTGGCCTTTAAGCACTTGTCCTCTCATCTTATAAAATGTTTTACAATCAGCTTTGACATTCTTCCTAAGCACCTATAACCTAGATCAGTACAGCCTCTTATGGTCACATAAAATTAATAGTGTCAGAATTACTATTCAATGCCTGACTTTCCTAAAAACACCGCCTGCTCTGTTATGATAAACATCTACCTTTCCATAGACTATATTAGGTTAAATATTCAGAAACAGGACCCCGTAGATTTAAAGAATTGATGATCATTTCAAAACTCAAGCTATGACATGGGGCTAAGGCTAACCATTATGCTTAAGCACATGTTCTGTATGACATTTTGTAAATGTCTTGCTCATACCACAATATATCTCTGAATCAATTTCTATTTACCAAGTATTGGGGAATATTTTAATCTATGATAAAAATGAAAGCTAATATC
Source organism: Noctilio leporinus (assembly GCA_004026585.1). Taxonomy (NCBI): domain Eukaryota; kingdom Metazoa; phylum Chordata; class Mammalia; order Chiroptera; family Noctilionidae; genus Noctilio; species Noctilio leporinus. The sequence continues at coordinate 92,382 of PVIW01005960.1, forward strand.
ATTTGTACTAATTGCTAGTGTCTACTTTCTTTAAAACTGCTTTTGACATAGTACTTAAACTAGTTTTTTTAAGTACAAATAAGAAAACAAACACTATCACAAGGCATATTTATTATAAAAATAATGACCCATCATAAGTATTCTTTTCAAGATATATAGTGCTTTTAAGTAATTCTGATTGGTGGAAAAAGTGATCTATTAAACAATACATTATTTAGGAAATTATAGAGTCCCTTGGTATACTTTAAACTTCATGATTCAACTTCACCAATTCAGTTATGTCTCAGGCAGATTCAGGAACAGAGAAAACATGAGGAAGAATGACTGCTTTCAATGTAATTTGAACTAACCATCATGTGTAGTGACCAAGAATCAGAAGCCACCTTTTATGCAATCTGTATCACTCTCTCTTACCAAGAACTGAAAATTCAAATGAAAGTTTCCTCTCATTTCCCTCTTAATATAAAATTGTAGCCATGAATATATTTGATCTTGTGTCTTCTCTTAAACTCAAATGACAATACTTAAAGAAATGGTCCATGGTAAAACCCAGTCAGTCCAGATCAACTTAAACATACAACACTGGCAGTACTACCCATTACCAAATGTCTATTCAGGTTTTCAGAAAAATAATTGTGGAAGTCAGAGCTCATAGGCTACGTAAGAAGAATTACAATTTTACAAATACCTCAATGAGCTAGAGTTGACAGTGTAAGTCAGAGGTAGTCCTCCTCTGAGCAGCTGCAATAGCTGCTGGCCCATCCTACCCTCTGACTCATCTAGTTCATCCTTATCACCAAAGAGCCTGTAGCCTAATGGAAATTCAACACTTTTAGTCAGCCAATAACATTCTAGCCCAAGAAAGTAATTGATTAGGGCCATACCCAGAATTTCATTCCAAGATAGAAGTGCAGTACAGATAAGTCACTTACTTGTTTGTTAAATAAACATTTATTGAGCTACTATATCCGGGCAATGTTCTATGCACTAAAGATTACAGTAGCAATTAAACCAGACAAAATCCCTGTCCTCTGGAGCCAGAGAAACCCAGTTCAAAACCCAATGCAACTACTTACAGATGAATGGCCTTGCCAAAGTTTAACCTCTCTGTGCTATAGTTCCTTCATCTATAGAAGTTACTATCTGATCAATTACAGTATCTACCTTACACTATTTTGTGAAGATTAAATGAGTATGTGCTTATAAAAGGCTTATAACAGTATTTAGTATACAGCAAACACCTTTCTAGAATTATTCATTATGAAAGCAGCATTTCTCACTAGAAGGGAGCTCCTAGTTTTGTGAACTTCAGTCTCTAAACAATCCTTACCCAGATGGTAGGTCTTCCAGGTCCTATGAGTGATCCCCAGGGAGCCCAAAGAAAGCTGGGAAAAGAGGATGTGAGTTTTCGCATGTGAAAGACTTTGCCAAACACTGTAGCAGATTTCCTCCCAAATTTTAAAAAAAATTTATTTATTTTCAGAGAGTGGGGAACAGAGAGAAAAAGAGGGCAAGAAACACCAATGTGTGGCTGCCTCTCACGAGCTTGCAACTGGGGACCCAGCCTACAACACAGGCATGTGTCCTGACTGGAAATCAAACTGGTGACCCTTTGGTTCGCATGCCAGCGCTCAATTCACTGAGCCACACCAGCCAGAGCTCCTCCCAATTTTTAAGACAGCTTGCTTTGGGTAGATGGATGGATAAATGAAATGATATCCCCTGCCCCTGATACTCTTTTACATGTTTGTGCTCAGAAAAACCATAAAAACAAATAGGTAACTTCCAGACAGCCTGCATACCTTATAAGGTTTAACATTTCCTTAACAGGTGGCTGCTGCTTAAATGATACAAGGGAGGCTCAGGGACCCAGTACACACATTGAACCCAAATACTGTGTGAGGAAACACCCCTTTTCTGGACTAGGGTTGCCTGTGAAGATAAGAGGCTCAATGAGGAGGTAAATCATTACACACCATCCCCAGGGACAGGAAAAAAAAAGTTAAAGGTGAAAAATGTTCGGGGGGCTAAGCATACAGCAACAGAGGAATTCCTACCAGATAACACAGAAAAATGGACCAGTTACTGAAGGAGGCCAGTGTGCAATATCCAAAAGGAAAAATCAAGTTTCCACCAGGCTGGGACATTAGGATATAATGAGTAGCAGACTAGCCTGGACCATTGGCTCAGTTGGTTGGAACATCGTCCCATGCACCAGAGGGTTGCAGGTTTGATTTCCAGTCAGGGCACATACATAAGTTGCAGGTTTGATCCACGGTGGGGAACAAACAGCAGTCAACCAATTAATGTTTCTCTCTTTCTCTCAAATCAAAAAAACATATCCTCAAGTAAGGATTTTTTTAAAAGAAAGAAGTGGTACTCTAATTCTAAAAAAAAAAGCACTATTTTTTAGGAAAAGACACCAAGGCCCAGATCCTATAAAAGGCCATGACATACTACAAACCCAACATAAACTTTAAAATGGACCATGTATCACTCAAGATACCAGCAGTAAACAGATAGTAAAATCAAACTAGGTAATTCGAAAATGGTTTAGGGACTATGCCACAAAGGCATGGGCAAAATACAGGGAAACCACAAGGCTATTTGAGCACTTAAGGCCTTAAGAGACAAAAGTTGGCAGCAGTTTCCAGAATCCAGGGAGTGACATGTGTGGAGAATACCACCACACACAGGATATGACTTTTACCACCCAGGGCAACCAGCAGAGAGAGAGCCAGGGGAATAAAACCCCAGCCTCACTCTCCTTTGTCCCCTGACCTTCTATAGGAGCTCCTACTGGTCAAAGCAACCAAGAACCAGAAAGCAAAGCAGTCCCTGGATGCAGTCCAAGCACTGCAAGTTCCTGGGAAAAGAGAGCAGGGTGAACAAGGGCAGAAAACAGATATGGAAGGGCAAATAGAAGATCCTCTGGCATGTTAAGTAATAAATTCAGATTTTCATGGTATCTTATTTTGGAAATGTTTGAAATTTACTACCTTTTTTAAAATACGTCAGAAATGATGTTTAAAAAAACTCTTCATGGATTCATGGTACACAAGAGTTAAAACTCAGGCAGCATTTACAGTAAGTTTCTCCAAAAGCGTACAAAATTCTGGACTACTATGTTTTATCTCAAGAACATCAATGATTTACTTATTCCACCATATTACAAAGATAAGCAATAGTGTCAGTCTAAATATTCTCACTTACCTAATATTCTGTCTTCATAAACCAAGATATGACTAGGTTTTAAGATAGTATGACTACTTACCAAACTTTATGATTATTTTTAATTTTATTGTTGTTGTATTACATCCATCCCTTTTTTGCTCCCCTCTGTCCCCCTCCCCACCCACCCTTTCCCCCCAAAGTCAATCCCACCTGTTGTCCATGTCCATGGTTCCTTTATACTAGGTTCTTGTCTAAGCTGCTCCCCTTCTTTGCCTCTGCCTCCCCCCTCCCCCCAACCCCTTTCCCCCTGACCA
>PVIW01005961.1:0-95748 GCA_004026585.1 Noctilio leporinus
GGGGGACAGAGAGGAGCAAAAAGGAGATGGATGTAATACAACAACAATAAAATTAAAAAAAAAAAAAAAAAATTCCTTGCTGGGCAAATGAATCTGTCCTTTATGGGGAGGGTGGTACGGGAGCCTAGCATGAGCAATGGAGAGGACTAGGGCAGGGACCCCTTTCTGTTCTTTGGTCTCTCTTCCCAGATGCTTAAGGAAAGATAAAAGAGAGGGTGACTAAGTGCACTCAACAAATGATTCTGAACCAAAATGTTCGGATATGAATAAAGTGAAATCTGCACTCAAGGTGAAGTCATGAAAGGCTCTGTCAGTCCTTGCCCACCTGTTTTATGTGAACACCCAGGGTCCCACTGCCTGGGCTCAGTCTGTCTCAGCTCCCCTGGAGTGAGAGAATAGGGTACATCACCTGCATCCTGACCAGTCACCTGTCCTCCACTGGGTTCTGTGGCACCAGGGCTTCTTGGTTCTCTGTATAGAGCTGAGTCCTCCTAAGTCTTCCGCCCTCCACCAGCTCAAGCCTACTTTTCTCAGGGCTCCACTAGAGCCCCTCACCGACATCTACCCGCAGAGCCTGCTGTGCTTCCCTCTCACTGCAGGGAATTTAAGCCTGGAACAATCCATTGTCAACCTCCACCTTTTTAAACAGGAGTCATGAGTCTTTAAAATAATAAACAAGCCCCTCCTCCTTGCTGAGGATCACGTTTTAAGAAAAGAAAGCACATTTATAGAGGTGGAGGGACAGCCTCCAGCAGCTGCCTCCTTCTCCTCTCTTCAGAAAAATATCATTAAACCCATCTGACTCTTGCCTCACAGCTATAGCACGAACAAGAAAGGGCCCTTCTTGACATTCTTGTTCTACCCTCAATTGAACTGCATGTAATTGAATGAACTAGAATGTAAGCTGAGGTCAAGGGCGTGTCTTGATGTATGGGATACTTCTTTGAAGCCCTAAAGTCTGGCACAGCGTTTTACATGTGGAGGTTTAATAACCACTTGATTCAGTTTGGCTGCTAAGGGTGCACCTAAATTTAAATACCCTACATTACTTTTGGCATCAAAGGGTCAATTGGTTAGAGGCCTTGCAGGCACTTTAACTGTGATCTTCAAAATTGGGAAGAAAAGAAATGCTAATCAATTTCAACACTCCTGTTGCCTCACCTCAGTCTCCCTCCAACTCCAGGGCTTTACCACTGTGGAGCTGGTGACCTTGGATAAGTCCCCAAAGTTCCTGCAGCCTCAATTTCTTGGCACTGAATCAAGCAGGTTTGACAGTCAATCTAAAGGTTCCTTCCAACTCTGACATTCTAGAATTCCAGGATTCTGGTTGACCAACCGGTGAAGAGTTGGAATGGAGTGTGAAGTAGATGCTTGGGGTGAGAATGAGGTGGCTGGGAAGGAGAAAAGAAACATGAAGCTGAGAAGGGGAAAAGCACTGGAGAAAAAGGTCTACTTTGCACCTTGTCTAGTCCTTGCTAAGTCAGTGTCATCTTTCCATATCCTACATGAGGTACAATGATGCCCACACGTGTGGCCCAGCCTCCCTTTCACATGTTTGTCCATGTGTGCACTCTGCCTTGTTCTGGTTGCTGCTGTTAGCAGGGGACAGTTACAAGACTACAAGCTGAGGTCACAGGCAGTGTGTCCTAAATTGAGTAAGATAGACGTAGCTCCACGTGGAGTTTACAGAATAGAAAAAAGCAGCTATTTAAAAATACAGAACCAAAAGTCACTCAATTAAGTATGAATTATATACTGGTTGTTCTAAGACTTTATAACAAGTACTCCCTCCTTCGGGGGGCCAAGAATGGCTTCCCAGAGGAAGTGACTGGAGGTGAGTCACGCAGTGCTTGGATTTTTCCCAGAAGGTCTCTCTGCTCCTAATTTCTCCTAAATATAATTGATCCTGGCAGACCTGAGAGAATACTGATTTCTTGCCATCATTTCCTTCATGGAAACTTTGCGGTGGCCTCCTTGTATGTAAGCTTGAGTAGCGACTCAGCCTTCATGCGAAACCTCCTCTAGACTGTTGCTCACAGGATGGGCTGTTGGCCTCTAGTGTCCAGAGCTCCCCAGAGGCATCCCTGACCCACTTCTATGTACCTAAGAAAAGAGATCAGAACCTGAGCCTTACCATTTAAAAGCTGCCCATTCCTGCCCTGGCCAGGTGGTTTGGTTAGTTGGAGCACTGTCCTGTGCACCAGAAGGTTGCAGGTTTGATTCCCAGTCAGGGCACATTGCCTAGGTTTTGGGTTCAATCCCTGGTCAAGGCGCATACCAGAGGCAACCAGCTGATGTTTCTCTCTCACATCTATGCTTGTCTGTGTGTCTATTATCTCCCTCTCTTCCTCTCTAAAATCAATAAAAACATATCCTCCAGTAAGAATTAAAAGAAAAGAAGTTGCCCAGTTTTGCCCTATCATTGGATCAAATCTGACTACTGACATTTTCTTTTTTCTTTTTTAATTACTGTTCATATTTAATATTATTTTGTATTGGCTTCAGGTACACAGCATAGTGGTTGGACAATCATACACTTTACAGAGTGTTCCCCCTGATATTTCAAGCGCCCAACTAGCGTCATAGGACTGCTGACATTTTGTTGCAAGCGGCAGAAAATTCCAATTCTGAAGCTGTTTAGGAAAGGGTGAGGGTATAAAAGTTAGAAATTAGAGCAATCTGTTAGATATTAGATCCTCTAACTGTAGAACTAAATGTGTCTGAGTGATAAACAAGCATGTTCTTTACTAATTGTCTACATCCATTATAGAGCATTTATGACTTCCCCTCCTCTAAGGAGGTGCTCAGGAATTTGACCACAAGCCTTCATGCCATCTCCGTCACAGAGCCTTAATCCTAAATGTATTTGCTGAAAATTACTTCTTAAGCCAGCACTGTGTGTGATGTGAGGAGTGACTAGGTTCTGGCAATTTCGATAGCTGCCTGTGAGTGAATGCTGGTTCTTTGTAGGAGACATTTCAGAAAATACTAAGTAATTTTTAAGCTGCAAACCCCAGGATAAAAGCTTGAATATTATCATTCCTTGTGGGTGTGGGGGCAGTGTTAGTCCCCAAAATACACTACATCATATCCTACAACTATGTTCCCTGGGGTCACACGACAGAAACTCATTAAAATTAGGATATCTTTTCAATAATTTGCATGGAAAAGTGTCCAGAACTCTCAACAACACAGCAGAGCTTTGTGTCCTGTTTTTTTGGCAATTTATCCTATTTGAGGTTACAGGAAAGGCTGTAGAGAGGATTTCTCTCAACTGGGCTCTGAAGGAGGAAGGGGCATGGGGGTGTACATTTCAATCAGAAGCAGGAGAGTGTAAAGGCCGGAGGGGTGGTCTTCTGGGGACTGTGGGGAGTTTGTTTGATGGGACCACAGTGGTAGTGTTGGAGGACAGTCATGAGGAACCCAGCCTGCTCTTCAGTGACAAACACAATTACCTCTCTGTTTTTAGAAAGCTCATTTGGCAACCATCAGGGAGACTGACTGAGGAAACTCCTGGTCCTAAATGTCCCAACAATGTCATTGCTCTGCTATCTTCCCAACTCCTTCACATTCAGTTCCTCCATGAGCGCCTCCCAAATTATTTCAACAAACTTTTGAAACAGGTTCACTTTCAGAGTTTCTCCAAGGGTACCCCCAGAATTTACAGGGAAATATCTCAGAGTCTGCACTTAAACTCCTGAGAGCCTTGGATGGCCTCCAATATATGAGGACCTGCAGAAGCTGGTCTCCAGATAGGCTCCCTGCCTCCATTCCAACCACTAGTATTGTCATCTCTTGAAGCCCCGGGTCCCACTACTACATTCTGTGGATGTAGATGCACAGTCATGATGCATGGACACCAGAGATGTCTCAAGTGCTAACAGAGGGAGATGAGATTTAGTGATTAGTTGTTCTTTTATTCCTTTGTATTAAACAATTTTTTCTACTTGCAGTACTTGTGTAATAAGGAAAAAAAAAGTTAAATAAAATCAAGTTAATAAGCACTCAGTATTTGCCAGCACTGAACAAACTCTTGGAAGAAATGAATTGCCCCAAAAGGGTTACATCCAGCAGGGAAGCTCTGTTGTTTTCAGCAGGAAAGAGAGGCCTTGTAACAACAGGAAGCGCTGGGAGGCCGCGGTACCCAGGCTTCCAAGCAAAGCGGCCTGGGAACAATGGCGCCTGTGGCTCGGGAATACTGGGCAGGAAATGAAGGGATGCTGGGGGTGGGGGGTGCCGGGAGGAGCTGATAAGCCCTACCTGGCCCTTCTTCAATAGACCTAGTGGGCCACTGGTGGTTGTTTTTTTTTTTCTCTAAATGTTCATCTTTCATCAGCAAAGTTGATTTTTAAAATATGACAGCAATGAGAAAGAACCCATGGTGCCATAGGTCTGGAAACCGTTAGGAAGCTGAGCCTCCTGGGAAACCAAAGGTACAATAAGCAAGAGGAGGTAGTTCTTGCTCTCTGGGCATAGTCACATCAGTTGGGGACCTTCAGATGAACTCGGTGCCATTTAAAGCTAAGTCCCTGGAGAACTCCGCCCTCCATAATAGTAAAAATAGCATTGGGGTTAACAGGAGTCCAGACATACCAAAGGATATGTATAAGCTTTCTGAGACTGAAGTTTGTATTTCACACAAATTTCCTTTCTGATGAGTGAGGTGAGTTAGGGAGTCATTAACAGTTCAAGTGAGAAAGACCAGATTAACAAACAAAAAAATAATGCTAATGTTTTGCTCAGGAGTGAGGACCTGAACACCACAGGAAGAAGTCAGGTCTGCTTTCCAAATTGCTAGCCCAACTTCTCTTCCCAGTTTCACCCAGAGGTGCACAGGTCATCAGTGTTAGATCCAAATCAACATGAACAATCATCTAGACCCAGAGCCTGCTCCTAGGACAGAGAGCCAGCAGTGGGCTAATTTTTGGTGGTTCATGTTGCTTTAACTGATATGTACAGAGCACCCCTACCCAGGGAGGCCTGGGGAAATATGAAGAGAACAATTACTCTCCTTGAAGATCATTGCAGTACATTGGAGGTCAGGACTAGAACCCAGGTTTCTTAATATTTTGTCTTAAGTCCTTCTCCCTCATCAAGTTCCTCTTAGATATGAAATTGGTTCTGCTCTCTTCTGCTTTCTGGTCTTCCCAAGGCCTGATGTGTGCCTGTTTCCCTAGTGTGGAGGTTTTGCTTATAAAATGTCCTGAGAAGTGCATGGACTTGAGATTCATACTCATAATTGCACCCAATCTTTGCCATTGGCTCTTGATCATGAACAAGTCACCCAACCACCCTGAATCTTAGTTTTCCGTTTACAAAATAGGAATAGGAATTCCTATAAATCAGAGTTGTGAGAACTAAATGAAGTAATGGTTGTTAGGCATGAGACTTCACGTAGCATTTGGTTAGTGCATCCCATGATCACCCACTAGGCATGCAAAAAAAAAAAAAAGTAGGTGGCCTGAATACCTCAGACAAGGACAAAACTTACACTGTCCTCATTCTTCAGATGATTGACGTTAGTGAAGCATATAATTCAAGAAGCAGGTTTATTTTTCTTGTTGGATTCTCATTAACCCACTCAGTTCCTGTGCTGGCTGTCGCAGCACTCTGCAGAGGCTTATGTGGCCATCCCCCCTGTCCATCAGCAGGGAGGGCATCCATCCATGCCATCCCAAGGAGCAGATGGAGAGAGAGAGAGAGAGAGAGAGAGACACTGCTAGGCCAGGAAATAAGGTCTTGATCCAATGGGTCAAGCCGACTGTGGTCTTGATAATGTTAAACTGAAGACTTAAATGATTCGTTGGCAACAGAAAAGATATCGCTGCTCACAAACTGCCCTGGGAGTATGTTGGGGATGATGAAAAGATCTTTCTGTCATCTGTGAGCAGCCCCATGGAGTGATTCCTAACCCGAAAATCCCTGGAGAACAGTCAGACAGTAGAAAGGACAAGCCAAACAAACAAACAAACAAACAAAGTCTTTACACATGATGCAAAGCTAAGCAGCCAATGTTTCCAGCAACAGGACCAAATCCTCCCGCATGGTTCCCATGCACAAGGTGAGCAGGGCCAGCTCCCAGCCCAAGGTTACGTGGGGGCTCCTGGGAGGTTTGTTTTCTAAGTTTGAAGTTTCATCACGCCCCACCCTTTTTCTCTACACAGCACCACCCTTCCCCTGCCCATGATCCTCTCCCTTCCAGAAGTGCCTGTGACAGCCCCTCCAGGCTTTTTTCATTTGCTCATTAACTCGCTGGTGATGTGTGGTCCCACATATTTCACCACCCCCAACCAGCCTCTTATTCTGGTGTCAGGAAAGCACTACTTTTCTTAAAGAAATTTCAGGCAACAGCCAGAAAAGAAAAAGGCTTCTCACCTCCCTTTCAGCCTTGACAAAGCATAAAAGGTCCTCTCCACTGACCCAAAAACAGAACCTTATTTTTTTCTTTTCTGGAGTGATATGTTCAAGGTGAGTCTTTTCCCTCATCTGATCCCCTCTCCCCCACCCACCTGTCTCAAAGGATTACAGGGTGCGAGCGATAAAGTGGCAATAACTTTGCATCTCATTTCAAATGTTTCTTACTAATTTTGAAAAACAATGTTTCTAAGGGTATGATTTAACATCATTGTTTCAGATATAAAGTATTAACTTCTGAGAGCAACCATCATGTCGAAGGAATACTGTGTTAGAACAACCATAATTTCTGGATTTCATGCAGGGTAAACTACTAAGGAAATTGCAGACTTCAATAACATCCCTTTACGTATAGTTTACAACATGAAGAAGGTGTATGATGCTGATCCTAATGTCGAATCCAACAAGGAAAATCCATAAGGTACACAAGGATCGCACAAGTCCAGATATTGTACACAGAATCAGTTCATCAGTGAAGATCCAGGAAAGTCAATGCACTCCATAGCAAGGGAACTGCAGATGTCAGATGCAACAGTTTGCAGGATTTTTTCTAAAGATATCAGATACAGGTCGTATGTTCTTAGAAGAGACCAGTTTATGACACAGCAGACAAAGGAAAGGTGTTTTGCAAAAGCACGGACACTGCTAACAAAACGGAAAAATCCCAAAGAACAAACCCTCTGATTTTCATCTTCAATGAAAAGAAGTTTCAGCAGAACCAAGTAGTCAACAGAAGAAACAACCTGTGGCTCTGTGAGAGTCTTAATATTAAGTCCCAATTGTCATGAAAATGAAATCTCCTGCTACAATGATGGTGTCAGCAATGAAGGATATATCACGACCCTGCATTTTTTCCCACAAGGCTTGAAGGTGACTGCTAATGTTTACCTTGACGTTTTGGGAGAAGTAGTTGTACTGTGGATGAAGCAAGTTACAAATGGACATCATTTTATCTTCCAAAAAGATGGTGCACCAGCACATAATGCCAAAAAAGGTGCAAGAATTTCTGTGTCAATGTTCCTGAATTCTGATCAAAGAAAATCTGGCCACCTAGTTCACCAGATGCAAATCCTTTAGACTATTATGTATGAAGCATTTGTGAGAGAGAAGTTAATAAACAACCTCATTCCAATAAAGAGGCTATTAAAGCTAGGATTAAAAACATTGTGGTGTGTGTAGATAAAGAAAAATTAAAGCATGCTAAAGATTCCAAAGTCGAATTGAGTCAACTATTACAGCAAATGGAGACTTTTTTGAACAATTAAAAAAATAATGACTATGTTTATGTATTTGCATGTAAGAAGAATAAATTAATTTCAAAATATAACTTTTGTGGTATGTTGTTTATTTTACTAAAATTTTGCCACTTTGTTGCATGCAACCTATATTCTACTAAAGGGAAGAACTCTAGGGTTAGCTCTGATGAGGCAGCCGAAAGTCTAGTCCTAGAGTTGCCTGAATTGGACATTATTCTGCAGACAATGGGGAGCCACTGAATGTTTTGGAGTAAGAGAGCTTTATTATCAAGGCAGGGTTTTAGAAAGATTTCTTTGGCAGCTGAGATCAGATAAAACAAACTCGTCCTAGGCCATCATTAAACTCCCCCAATTTACCTGAAAAATTGCTTCTTTGCCCTCTGACTGGTCTAGTCAGCATTCCTAGAATTCACCACATTATTTCTTGCTTTCTCTCTTTTTCTACCATCCCCTGCTTCATTCCCCCCGGAAATTAGGTGATATTTATGAAGTGCTTTATTATATGCCAGGTGCTTAACTAAGACTTCTGCATCCTTTGTAGTATGTATTACATTTCACTGGATCATATCATATCACATCATAGCATCTTAAATCACCCTATAAACCCTTGTCAGAGTTCTTACTGCATTGCCTCGATCTTTCCTTTTTCTCCACTCATCTCACAACTGTGAGCCCCTCAGAGTTAGGGTCCTGCTTCAGCATTTTCTACCACAGCCCTCTTGTACACTATAGCTGGTTCTCCATAAATACATATAATTTCCTGTTCTTCAACATCTGAAAGCCTTGCCTGATTTCCCCCACCATGTGTAATCTTTTTAGGACTTTTATCACTTTTAGTGCCTTTCTAGAGCCCTTTACATATTTTGTTTGATATTTTCATACTGGCTAAGTTACTTAATACCACTGAGCTTTAGTTTCCTCCTTTGTAAAGAAGGGCTAATACTTCTCTCATAAGGTGGTCGTGAGCATCGCTTTACGTATAAATCATGGATGACAGTGTAGTACTCAGAGGTCAGCATAGAGCAGGTGCACAGTCATTGTCCATTCCCTTCTTGGCTTTTTGAGGACAAAAATCTCATTCCTTTTTTTGTCCATTGGGCTAGATAGGCCTTCAATACACCTGCATTGGTAGAAGGAGGATGTTTGTCTTTGGGAAGCAGTGCGGGTATTGATAGCAGAAGCCTAAGGGCCCATCTGAGGTGAGTCAGAGTATGGACATGATGGGGGACCTGGCCACTTCTACAAGAAACACCTGATGGACTTGGCATCTGAGACCCTGAAAGTGAGGTGAGGAGAGGACCCCTGCACGCAGTCTGCTATCCGGGGCCTCGCCCAGCAGCAGAGAAGGGCTAGGCCTTGGCCACACCAGGCCAGCAGGTTAGGCAAATACTTGTATTTAACTGGGAGTAATTACTTCAATGGGGCCACAGGGAAGGACTTCAACAAACATTTAGAAATTGCCCCACTGATTTCAGAAAGCCCTCCAGCTTTTTTGATGAAACTTGTTTTTCAAAGCTTTATTTCTTTCTTTAAAAAATTATTTGTACCACATTCTCATCACACAAAAAAACTAGAAAAATAAAAATCTTTTTTTTTCTACCACCCAGAGGTAACTACTATTAACATTTCACTGGATATCATTTTTTTTTATCATTTAAGATATTGGAAAGGATGGAGTAAAACAGAGGCAGTCACTCTGTACTCTTTATATTTTTGTATCCTTCTAATTTTTAATATTAATTTTTTTTTTAGTTTTATTGAGATATAATTGACATATACCATGGTAAATTTAAGGTATACAGAATAATGGTTTGATTTACATATGCTTAGAAATGATTACCGCAATAATTTTAGTTAGCATCCATTATTTCATATAAGTACAATAAAAAGAAAGCAAAATAAAAATACTGTTTTTCCTTGTGATAAGAACTCTTAGAATTAATAGCTTTCATATATATCATACAGTGGTTTGAACTATAGTTATCATGCCGTACATTATATTCCTTGTACTTATTTATCTTGTTATCTTGTAACTGAAAGTTATATTATCTTTTGCTCACTTTTCTCCAATTTCCTCTTCTCTTCCCCCTTCCTCTGGTAACCACAAAACCACTAGTCTTTTTCTTTTTCTTTGTTTTGTTTTGTTTATTTTTTTATAGATTCCACATATATGTGAGATCATATGGTATTTGTCTTTGACCTATATCACTTGGTATAATTCTGTCAAGGTCCATCCATGTTGTCCCAAAGGGCAGAGATTTCTTTTTAAAATTAGTTTATAGATTTTTATTTATTATTTTTAGAGAGAGGGGAAGAGAGAGAGAGAAACATCAATCTGTCGTTGCCTTTCACCTGCCTCCAGCTACAGACCTGGCTGGAGACCTGGTTTGTAACCTGGTTATGTGCCCTGGCTGAGAATCGAACCAGCGACCTTTGGGTTCCCAGGCCGGCTCCTATCCACTGTGCCACCAGCCAGGGCTTCTTATTTTTTAATTATACACACACACACACACACCCCACACAAGTTCTTTATCCATCCATCTGTCAATGGATACTTAGGTTGTTTCCAGGTTTGGCTGTTGTGAATAATGCTACTATGAAGAAGGCTAGGGGTTGGGGGTGACAGAGAATCCATGCAGATATCTTTTTGAGTTAGAGTTTTTTTTCCTTCGGATATAGTCCCAGAAGTAGAATTGCTGGATCATATGGCAGTTCTATTTTTCATTTTTGAGGGTCTACCATACCGTTTTCAGTAGGAGCTGCATCAGTTTATAATCCCACCAACACTGCACAAGAGTTTCCTTTTCTCCACATCTACTCCAGCTCTTGTCTCTTGTCTTCTTGATTGTGTCCATTCTAACAGGCCTGAAGTGATATGGTTTTGATCTCCCTAATGACTATGATGTGAGCAACTTTTCATATACCTGTTGGTCTTTCCTATTTCTTTTCTGCCTATTTTTAAGTTGGATTATTTGTCTTTTTGCTATTGAGTTGTGTGCATTCTTTACATATTTTGTATATCAACCCCTTATTAGATGTATGATTTGCATGTATTTTTTCCATTCTATAGACAATCTTTTCACTTTATTGATTGGGTTGTTTGTTGTTGTTGTCATTGTGTTTTTGCTATACAGAGGCTTTTTTAGTTTGATATAGTCCAACTTATTTATTTTTTATTTTGCTGCTTATGTTTTAGGTGTCATATCCAAATATCATTACCAAGAGCTTTCCCCCCAGGCTTTCTTCTAGGAGTTTTATGGTGTCAGGCTTTATGTCTTCAATTCATTTTGAGTTAATTTTTATAAATGGTATAAGATAGGGGGTCTAGTTTCATTCTTTTACATATGAACAGCCAATTTTTTGAGCATTCTTTATTGAAGAGACTCCCTTTTCTCCATTGAATTTTCTTGACTCCCTTGTCAAATATTAGTTGATTTTATATGTATTGGTTTATTTCTAGACTCTCAATTCTGTTCCATTGATCTATTTGTCTGTTTTTATTTATACTAGTGCCATACTGTTTTGATTACTATAGCTTTCTAGTATAATTTTAAAAACAGGAGCATTTTTCATTTTTTAATCAGATTATATGGATTATGTAACTTTTTAGAAAGATTTTCCATTTATTTACTTTTTTTTTGAGAGAGAAAAGGGAAGAGGGTAAGAAATATCAGTGTGTGAGAGATACATCAATTGGTTGCCTGTCACGCACCCCCAACTGAGGAACCTATACTGAAACCCCAGGCATGTGCCCTGACCAGAAATCGAACCAGTGACCTTTTGGTTCTCAAGTCAGTGCTCAATTCACCAAGCCACACCAGCCAGGGCTGATTTTATAACTTTTTAAAAAGCAATTTACAAATAGATGTTAACCACTAGGTGTTGAACACTTAAAAGCCATCATACCACCATGAGGTAGGGCAACACACTTCAAGTGCTTGCGTTTTGAAGGCTACGATAAATAAATGAGGTACAGAACTGCCCTCAGTGTCCCGGCAGAGCTCACAAGGTAGTAACGGAGAAGACATGGGTACAGGCGACACCTGGCGCCTAGTGCTGGATAAAAGGAGGCTTGCCTGCCAGAAATAATTGTTGAAGTGTTTATGAAAACTTTTTGGAAAATGTAATACATTCTTATTGTTCAAAATTAAAAAGTAGTATATTTTTATTGTTCAAAATTCAAAAGCAAAAAGAATATACACTCTCTCTGAGCTTCCCAGTTCCTTTTCCTGTAGGCAACCAACGTTATCCCTTCCTGTAGGTATACAACTTAAGTTGTATCCTTCCACAGATGTTTAACACATACAAGTGGATTGTTTATCTATATTTTATTCTCTCTTTTAAAAATAAAAAGTGCCAGCATAACATTACATTGGTCTTCACCTTGTTCTTTTGCTTAATAATATACCTTGGAAACCATCTCTTATCAGTTCAGGAAATTTTTCTCATTCTTCCCATCCAAGTACTAACCAGGCCCAACCCTGCTTAGCTTCTGAGATCAGACGAGATCGGGCACGTTCAGGGTGGTATGGCTGTAGACTACTCATTCTTTTTAATGATTATATAGTATTCCACTATAGGATGTTCTATTATTTATATAAGCAGCTTCCTATTGGTAGACAATCTTGTGCTGTTACAAAATTTGTTACAATGAATAGTTTCATTTATATAAAAATGTTCTGTAAGTAGGGTAATGAACATACTCTGAAATGGGGTGGTTGCTTAATTCTGTGAATATGTATACTAAAAAACACTTAATTGAATACAGTACTTTAAATGGATGAAATTTACAGCATTTAAATTACATCTCAATTTTTTTAAGTTAAAGATATAAAAAAAGGAAACTTTTCTCCATGAAAGATAGCCAAAACTTGACTAACAGAGGGAGAGAAATGATGGGAACCACTGTAATATCACTTAGATTCCTGGGGAGAAGCCAGGTAATTCTCTGCTGACAATCAAGAATAATGGAAAAGTGCCCTGGCTGGTGTGGCTCGGTGGATTTAGCCTGAGCCTGTGAAAAGTGGACAGTTCAATTCCCAGTCAGAACATATGCCAGGTCCCCAGTTGAGGGCCTGCAAGAGGCAGCCAATTAATGTTTCTTTTACACATCATATTTCTCTTCCTCTCTTTCTCTCTCCCTGCTCTCTCTAAAAATAAATAAGATCTTAGAAACAAAAGAATAATGGGAAAGTAATTAAAATCTTTCCTTGTTTCTTGAAAAAAATGCCCTAGAGTGGGCTGTTCACAGCACAACAAAGCTTCTTAACTCCTTATCTCTCCTGCATGCACAGCACCAGATTCTTGAAAGATTTCTGTGCAGCAGCTCATCTCCTCGCAAGTATCAGTTCTTCACCCACCAGTGGCTCTCAGTCCTTTCTGTCACCTCAGGCAAGGTGATGAATGTATCCATCACCCTGAGAGGTGTCCTCAGCCCCTTTGCTGTTCCCACCTCCTGCTTCTCCCCTGCTTTCTCCCACTATAAATTAGGTTGTATTTCCCAGAGTTTTATCTAAATGGAATTATTTCTACATCTTCTTTTATACTGTAGCTTCCATCACCCATAGTTATAGCATGCCCCTTTATTTCAAGTTGTATTCCATTGCATGGGTACACCACTAGACATTACTTTGAAGAACAGGAATGCAGGACCCAGGGAGGAGATGAGATCAAACCAGTATGAGACCTTCATAAAAATCCAGAACGGGGGGTGGTGGGGGGAGTGCCGTATTTCCCCACAACACAAATGTAATTCAACTGCTGTGACCACGTAACTGACCAAGTAAAATGGTGCTTATTCCAGTCTGTCTTCAGATCTGACCAGGTCCTGGCCACACAGGGAACTGGAGCCAATAGGCAGACATGACTGCTGGGGGCACTCGGGGAAGTGATTTGACTGCTGGCATTTTCTACGCTAAACCCTTGAAGAAATTAGGAATTGAGGAAAGAAGTGCCCCACAGTGTTTATAAGTATAAAATGTCTTAGTTGTACTGGGTTGGATTAAATGAGACAAAGGACTTTAAAATGTTTATAAACATTAAAGCATAAATCAAAGCAAGGTTGCCTTTTCCATCAGAAACCACCTTGACATTTATGTTGTGCTCAGATGAAAATGCAACGTTTAAGATGGCTGATCCAGGAAAAACAAAAGAAAACAAAAAGGACTTAGAGAACCATCAGTGAAACAATTCAAAGAAGTTATAATATTGTATCATAATAAGCAACTGTGTGTACCCCTGTGGGAGAAGACAAAGTGCAGTTGGGTCCATGATAAATCCCACAGAACTAGTTCTGTGACTCCAACCCCAACATCACTTTTAGGCCTAACTGACAATGGAAGCTTTCTTTCCAGCTATAGCGACTCAGCTATTTTGTATCAAGCTTCTATCCAGTCCAAAATCATGGGTATCTCCAATTTGGTTAGACCCCAGGGGCATTAGTCAAAGAATATTGAGACTTGACTAAACTTTTAGTAGTTCCTGTGGGCTACAGATGGGCACTATGCCTCATCACCTGGGAATTTGTTAAAGATGCAGATTTTTGACACCCCTCAGCCCTCCTTGAAATTTGCATGTTAACAAGATCCTAGTAACTCTAAGGCACTGTGAAGAAGAAGTGGTATCTAGACTAGTCGGGCCTGGAGGCGGCTGTTGCTGGACCTGACCTGGGGGCCACGGTCTAAGTAGCACTGTTCTGGTCTCTACAGCCGGATGATTAATTAACATAGATTGAGTGGATCCCTTTCCCATTTACTGAGTTTGGTGGAGAATCACTGCACCTTCCAACTCAGCCGGAGCTGAGAGTCCAGGAAAGCTAACACTTCTCAGGGACCGTGACCAGGGCCTCTCCCCTTGGGCTGTTTTAATACTGCCCCCTGTTTAAACAGAGCCATGGATGAGAGGTTCTAGGGCCTCTGTACCAAAGCCAGAGTAAATTTATGGTGCAGGCTCTATCCGGGAATGTGCTTTGCCCACATTTAAAACAAACAGAGGCTGAGGTGCTGCAGTAGGGAGTTATGGGAATGGGAGGTCCCTGTCGGAGAACAGGCCGGTGCAGGTTGATGACCCTGCACCACCCCTTTTATGGAGTGCTCTTTAGAAAGGCCCTTGGAGTCCGAAGCTTTTTCCCTCGAGTTCTCCTAGGGAACGCTTAGAGCCCTTGAGTCCACTTGCGTCCTGCCCGCACAACTATGATAGCCCAGTACAGGCGCACCCTGGAACACGCCAAGGGCCAGCACAGCTCCAGGGCTTAACGTACTGTTGACTTCTTCTGTCTTTGTGCTGGGGAGATTCACCTAAATGCATCAGAAGGAAACCTCAGGCAGGCAAAATTACCTTCAAATAGAAGCATTTAACCAAAGGAGGACACAAAAGCTATTCTGAATAGTAGAGATGAGTGTTGACAAGTAGGAATCTGCTCAGCTTTACCCCATTTTCCCATTGGATGGGAGAAGGCAAACTGTTCTGACCAGGATTGCATCTTACAAATTAGAAATTTACATCAACTTCAAGTAGAAATAATAACTCATGTTTTAAAATGTTTATTATATGCCAGGGTCTGTGCTAAATGTTTACAGGTATTACTTTAATCCTCATTTTACAGATGTGAAAATTGAGTAACAGAATCTTGACATATTTTGTTCAAGGTTGCAAAGGCAGCTGGGCATCCAAACCTGCCCTCTCCACTGTGGACCCCATGTGACAGGTGCCAGAGCGACAGCCTGGTGCGATAGAAGAGTCAATCATTCTTGTACACAACAGGGATTTTGAAAAACAGAACAAAACACTTTTTTAAAGCATTGGAACTTGGCTTGCTTGCTTTTTATTTACTGACATGAGAGTAAGAAACAAAACTCTGACTAGGAGCCCTATTTTATAAAACAGATCAAAGTATAGCTCTTCGGGTTGGAGGCAGCAGAAGCTGTGACCCCTGCTCACCCTCACAGCCCCTTTGCTACCACACCCTGCTTCCACCCTGTGTCACTCACAGGGAGTGGTTCCACCTATGTGTATCTGGCCTCAGTATTCCTGATCCTAAGTCCACTCCCTTCCCTCTTCCCACCTGGGGGAACGAAGAAGCTTCCCCTGATTCCAGTCCTGAAAGATAGGACAAAAGATGCCCTGTGTCCCAGAGGAGAATGGTTCTGTGGGTGCACAGCCTTTGAGAAATGAGCAGAATACTTTAAGTGGGACAAATTTTACTGAGTACCTAAAATTATAGTCAGTAGTTGAAGGAAATGGTGGGACAGTTGTTTAGAAAGTATTGTGATAGTGACTCCAGGAAGAATATTGAGTCTGAATGTCTGGTGTCTACTCGTGTACAAGTCCAGTCCATCTTGGGACTGTGTCTAATCTAAAGCATTAATGGCCTGGATATGTTCTGGGGGAGTGAGCACAGTGCTGTCTCAAACACTAGTTCATGAAGTTCCCATATGACCTCTATGCCTGAAAACTTGAGTGCCCGAGGCTTGAGTAGTTCCATACCAAGCCACTATCCACAACAGTCTCCGAGAGGAGCCTCAATTGGCTCTGCCCAAGGACCAATGTGGTAAGTGACTTGTCATTCATTCTCCCATGCCATTCAGAAAGCTTATGGCTGCCATTCTGGGTCACAGAGCTAGCTGGGCCGATCAGGGTCAGCCTCCAGAAAAGAACAGCATAGCCAGACTCTTCTGAATGTCTGGAGTGGAGAAAGTCAAGAGGCCATGTTGGTCCCCTTTATGTGATCCATTCAATTATATAAAAGACTAAATTGAATGGACCATATTTGGTGGTGGTGGTGGATTTCACTTAAAAAAAAAAAAAGACACTTTAACCTTAAATCACCTTTAACATTCTGGCAGATATTCTTCCAGTCTTCTTTTGCAATTTATTTTTCACATAGCTGAATTCACAATATGTAATTGATTTTTGTGTCTTGTTTTTCTTTTACTTACCTATATCATAAGCATTCTCTCATGTGTTACTTTTCATAAGTTGCAAGTAATTGTGAGTGAGGTAAGTGAATTTACCTGCATCTCGGTTTCTTCCATGTGCAAAATAAGCAATGGTTCTCCAATTTTATTGCACAGCAGTCACCTAGAAGGTTTTAACATGTTTTTTAAAATATTTTATTTATTTATTTTTAGAGAGAGGTGAAGGGAGGGAGAAAAAGAGGGAGAGACACGTGAAGGTACAGAGAAGCAACATCAATTGGCTGCCTCTCGCACACTCCTCAACTGGGCACCTGGCCTGCTACGCTGGCCTGCATCCTGACTGGAATCAGACCCGTGACCTTTCAGTTTGTGAGATAAGGCCAACCCACTGAGCCACACCAGTCAGGGTTGGAAAGCTTTTTAAAACACAGATTGCTCGGCCCCACCTCCAGAATTTCTGATTCAGTGGGTCTGGAGTGTGGCCTAGGAATTTGCATTCCCAGCAAGTCCCCAGGGGATGCTGACGCTGCTGGTCAGGAAACCACGATGGGGAACCAGTGAAATGAGGAATGAGTTGTGGTATTTCCAGGGTCACTGGAACTGCTGGTTTCAAAATTTAAGTGTTTGCCTATTTTTCAAAAGTTGTTTAAAGCCCAACTCTTAAAATATATACAAGTTATCTGAATTAAAAAAAAAAACAACAAACAACAAACAAACCTGTGTTTTGTTTTTAAATGTAAAAGAACATCATCTACCATTTACAAGTAATTGTTTCCACTTGGAGCTCATGTGCTTTCCACACCTATTTCTCTTTGAAGTTACCTAGATTTTTTAAAAAGGATATCTTTAAAGATCAGTCAGACTTATATCTAATACTTAATTGTTTTTTCTTTGCCATTACGTAGTTCCATATGTATTGAAGATCTGTGCAGAATTTATAGAGACTCATGGCATTGTGGATGGAATTTATCGGCTTTCAGGAATCACTTCAAACATACAACGGCTAAGGTAAGCTAAAAGAATAGCCTCTGAAAGAACTCTCTCATGATTATTTCTCTGTCCATATGTCTGGCCGAGGGTGTTGGAGGTATTACAAACCTGAAGGGGATGAGGGAAGAATAGAGAGGCAGAAGATCAAGTGCTGATGTTTTCAGATGCCTGTTCTTAATCTAATCGGGAAATGGTCTAGTCTGATGTAATTCTTTCCAACGAAAGTTCCTGAGGGCTTTTAATCTGTTTCTTTGTCTTATACCAGATTTGCCCTCCTTGGGTAGATATAATTGAACTCAAATGATTTTAATTACAAGTTAGGAAAATACATATGATGTATTATAATTCACTTGCTTACCCAAAGCTCAGTTATATCCCATTACATAGTGTTCAAAATTTGCACATGGATGTGAGTTTTTCTGTTGGCATACACTCAACATGTAATATTTCATCTGCTGGGGAACCCAGAAGTCTCCATGAATGTACACTTCAATAATTGAAGCTGATATTTTATTTATTTATTAAAGATTTTATTTATTTCTAGAGAGAGGGGAAGGGACAGGGGCAGAGAGGGAGAGAAACATCAATGTATGGTTGCCTTTCACCCACCTCCAGCTACTGACCTGGCTGGGGACCTGGCTTGCAACCTGGTTATGTGCCCTGGCTGGGGAATCGAACCAGCGACCTTCGAGTTTGCAGGCAGGTGCCTTATCCATTGTGCCACCAGCCAGGGCTTGAAGCTGATATTTAAAAAGTTATTGCTAGATGAGTGATTCCTAATTCTATGAATTTATCTTAAGCAATTCTAAAATTTACCCTCAACATTTTTGGAAGAAATTTCCATCACATTGAATTTACAGTACAATAATCTTCACACAAAACACTGATATGTGTATCCTGACCACTGTAGCTCAGTTGGAGTGTTGTCCCATAGCTGAAAGGCTATGACTTTGACTCCTGGTCAGGGCATGTACCCAAACTGGGATTTGTTTCCTGGCCCGGGCAGGACCAATCAGAGCAGCCAATCAATGCTCCTCTCAAACTGATATTTTTCTTTCTCTCCCTTCCTCTCTCTCTCAAAAAAAAAAAAAAAGAAAGAAAGAAAGAAAAAGCAATGAAAAATGTCCTCAGGTAACGATTAAAATGACCCTACAGATAGGTGTATTTTTTATATGTATTACTTATAAAATAAAGGTACTATATACATACTATATATAGAATATACAGGGTGGGGCAAAAGTAGGTTTAAAGTTGTTTGTATGGAAAATAATACAATAATTAATTAATAATATAAGAATAAATTCTGTGTTTTGTGTACTCACAACTATAAACCTACTTTTGTCCCACCCTGTATATATAATGTAAAAGGCACAGACACTATATAATGTATATACTGTTTTGTGACCAAAACACTGATGTACTTTAACATGAAAACACATTTTATTAGGTGATTTATATTTTTTAGAGAGAGGGGAAGGGAGAACGTCAGAGAGGGAGAGAAACATCAATATATGGTTGCCTTTCACATGCCTCCAGCTAAGGACCTGGCTGGAGACCTGGCTTGCAACCTGGTTATGTGACCTTTGGGTTTGCAGGACAGCACCATATCCACTCTGCCACCAGCAGATTGGATATAATATATAAATATTATATTTATAATATTTACATATAATATATATATAAATATATTTTTATATATTTATTATGTGTTTTCAGTTATATATGTAGAGTTTTAAAACAATAAGAACATTCTTGTTATAAAGTATATAAAATTTAATAGATTGTTCAAGGAATTCAGTTGTCATCTTTTTTCTAGTTTTCTGACCCCTTTTTCCAAATCTCAATTGTAATAAAATTATACTAAATGAGTAAAACAATCTTTTTATTCCTGGAGAAATGATGGCTATAAAATAAAAAATACTAGTTAATAGCAACCATAGATTTTAATGGATCTATGTACTTACATAATTTCACTAATTGACTAGTGTGACATTTTTTAGACTTTCAATAACAAATATTTTTTTAATGGCTTACCCTTAGCTCTAAAATATACTACACACCCTGGCTAGTAGCACAGTGGATAAGGTGCCAGCCTGTGAACTCAAAAGTCGCCAGCTCGATTCCCAGCCAGAACACATAACCAGGTTGCAGGCTAGGTCTCCAGCCAGGTCCATAGCTGGAGGCAGGTGAAAGGCAACCACACATTAATGTCTCTCTCTTGCTCTTCCCCTCTGTCTAAAAATAATAAAAAAAAAATATTTTAAATAAAAAAATAAAATAAAATATACTACACAGTAGTTGATATCATGGAAGAACACTTGGGCGATGGCTAATTATTTTTCATTTAAGGACTGATGTTAGCCTCCACAAGAGAAACTTTTGACTAAATAAATGAATACATTTCAATTGCTCTTGTTCTGCCCTCTTAGAAAAATACGTGCCTATGAATTTATGAAAGCATTGGTTCTTTTCTAGGCTCCACTCATTTTTGGAGGGTTTCTGACAGCATCAGGGGTTTCCCTTCCCCTATTAAAAGAACCAAACTAAAGGAGAATGGGCAAACTGTTTTTGAAATGCTGGCTCTGGGAGTCTCATGGACTTTGTCACTGGTTGGTTGGCCAAGTAAATACTCTCATAACTTCTTTTCTGTATTAAAGCTTAAAATTTGGCCCTAACTGGTAGTACAGTGGATAAGGCACTGGCCTGCCAACCCAAAAGTCACTGGTTCGATTCTCAGCCAGGGCACATAACCAGGTTGCAAGCCAGGTCTCCAGCCAGGTCCATGGCTGGAGGTGGGTGAAAGGCAACCATACATTGATGTTTCTCTCCCTCTCTGCTCTCTTTCTTCCTCTCTCTCTCTCTCTTTCTCTGGAAATAATAAATAAAATCTTTAAGAAAAAGAAAGCTTAAAATTTGTTTTAAGCAGATTTCATTTATTTTTTAGAGAGAGGGAAAGAGGGGGAGAAAAAGAGGGAAAGAAACATTAATGTGTGGTTACCTGTGGCATGCCCCCAACTAGGGATCTGTCCCATGACCCAGGCCTGTGTCTGACTGGGAATTGAACTGGTGACCCTTTGGTTCACAGGCCGGCACTCAGTCCACTGAGCCACACCCTAAAACAGATGTAATTAAACAGATGTTTAATTATAAGTATATATTATTTGAGTCAGGGTATTCATGTGACCTTGTTAGGAAATATATTTTAATTAGAAACAAGGCCAGGAATCTGATGATGTTTCCAAATACCCGACCATAGGTTGTTTAACAAGGGATTCATAAGCTCTTCTATCCTGTGGGAGTCACTATCAGGTAGCCTTGAAGGTTCCATTGTGCATCAAAGAGATCATTGATTGAGTTTGCATCTCCAGATAAAACAAGTTTGTTGGCATGAATATATGGAGATGAGTGATAACAGTCTGACTCTTTTTGGTTTTGGACTCTCCTCCAAGAAAAAGGATTTAATTGAGAAAGATTCCAGTATTTTGGAAAAACTGAAATCTCAACAGGCTTTTCTTTGGCAACTTGTTTTTTCTGTTTCCCCACTGTTCATAACTGGGACTGCAAATGTAACACCATGAGAAATGCACTTGTAGATGGTCATAATGTCTTTCTATTTACAGCTGCTTTTGCAGGGAAGACCCAGACCTGAGGTGGAAATTTTGCTATAGCTTCCTTGTGCCTGAAATAGAAGGTCTTTTTGTATCAAGGTCAAAATACAGTCAGATCAGCAGTTTAGGGTCTTTTTACCCCTTAGCAGCCAAACAGCTGCTGACATGGAACACATGTTCCTGGGATTGTTATGTCTCTGTCTGTGTTGTTTCAGGCAAGAGTTTGGCTCAGATCAATGTCCAGATCTAACAAGGGAAGTGTACCTCCAGGACATCCACTGTGTGGGCTCACTCTGCAAGCTCTACTTTAGGGAACTGCCCAACCCCCTCCTGACTTACGAACTCTATGAGAAATTCACGGTAAGTGTCTGAGTTTCCATTATGGTTCCTGGGTGGGACACGTGGATGGGCCAAAAAGAGTTTCAGCACTAAAATAACAGTAACAATACTCATCAGATAGATGACATTATCTTAGCATGGTGATAGATGCAGAATGGTATAGTAAGGAAAGAAGGGTAGTGGGACTGTTTGCTAAATTTTTCCTTTATTAAAGTTTCAGAATCATTTTTGTTCTAATAGCTGGGTTAAATTATCTCCAGGTTTATTTAAACAAGTGTATCTTATTGCTTAGGGAGGAAACTAAGCAACAGAGAACTCAAATGACTGG
Organism: Noctilio leporinus; assembly: GCA_004026585.1. Lineage (NCBI taxonomy): Eukaryota > Metazoa > Chordata > Mammalia > Chiroptera > Noctilionidae > Noctilio > Noctilio leporinus. The sequence continues at coordinate 21,851 of PVIW01005961.1, forward strand.
CCCAAGGTCACACAGCAGGACAGGAACCCAAGACTAGATTCTGTACCCACTGCTACTTTATTTTTTTAAATACATTTTGTTTATTATTTTTAGAGCGAGGGGAAAGGAGGAAGTAAGAAAGGGAGAGAAACATCAATATATGGTTCTCTTTTTCATTCCTCCAGCTGGGGAACTGGCTGGGAACCTGGCCTGCAACCTGGGAATGTGTTCTGACTGGGAATCAAACCTGAGACCCTTGGGTTTGCCAGCCAGTGCCAATCCACTGAGCTACACCAGCCAGATCCTACTACTTTATTTTTATCAAGCTATTCCTTCTGGGGGTTGGGGAAAGAGATAGGCAAGTAGAGAAGGAAGAGAGAATAAACAAAGTAAAGAGAGAGCTCAGAAAGCTGGAAGGAGAAAAGAATCTATGAGAGGCAGCCCAGAAGGAGTGCTGGATAGACTGGTGAGTTGGGCTGGTGGAGGGTGGATGGGCAAGAGCAGAGCACCCAAAGACCAGCTGTATGGTCACTGAGTAGGGCACCCATAGTAAAAGTAGAAAGGAGAATAAATTATTAAAGACTGCCTATAGAGGTAGCATTAAAACAGGGCTTGAATATTTGATGCAGGGGTAGAGGTGGAGAGTTGGGTTTAACCAAGGTGGAAGGGTAGCCAGCAGAAAAGGAGAGAGGAAGATGAGGGTGCGTGCAAAGAAATGGATGAAATAATTGACCACGAAATTCTGTCTGAATAGGAAAGAAAATGAGGGTAGAAAGCAGGTTATAGTAGTGAAAGTACACTGATGGATTAATTATCCAGTGAGGACAATAGACTGCTGAAGTAGGGTGGAAGGAGGGGAATGTTTGAAATTAAGACTGTGGAATCGTTGCATTTATTGGTAAGGACCAGACTTAGGCTCTAACCATACAAAGGAATCTCTCTCATGACTTCTGTCATAAACTCATTTTGAGCATATAAATTGTTTTTCAATTTGAAGTGATAGAGGAATAAGTAAATGCTTTCCTTCTTTTTAAGAATTGGGCTTGGGCCATTAAAATATATTTAAGAATTTTTAATGATAGAGGAAAACACTCATAATGATACTTGGAAAAAACAGATATATAATTGTATATTATGACATGATTAAGAAGAAAGATGTTCAAAAGATTAATAACCAGGTTGCAAACCAGGTCTCTAGCCAGGTCCGTAGCTGGAGGCAGGTGAAAAGCAACCATACATTGATGTCTTTCTCCCTCTCTGCCTTTCTCCTTTCCCCTTTCTCTAAAAGCAATAAATAAAATCTTTTTTTTAAAAAAGGAATCATTTGATAAAAAATAAAAAGATTAATAACCATTTATTTCAGTGGCAGTATTCCCTGCTTCTTTCAGAATCATACCCATTATAAATACATTATATTTTTAATGAAAAACTTGGGCCAAACCCTCAAAAAAACATGTACTAGCTGATGTAGAAGTAGCAGTGATTAGAGGATCCTGAGAAATCCAAGGGGACCTTGAGATCTAAGACACAGGCAAATGAGCCTCCATTCTGAGTGTCTAAGTCATAAATAATGGCAGACTCTTTCCATCGGACCACAGAGGAGTCTTTCTCAGGAACCAGGAGGAAAGGTTGTGTGTCAGCCTCATGTGAGTCTGCCAGATTATCATGACCATCACCATAGAGGAGTATTTCCTCATTTTGAAAGCAATCATACTCAATTAAAGACAATTTGGAAAATGGAGGAAAGTAGGGAGGCACCTCTTAAAGACCAAAGAAGACAACTACAATTAACACCTGGATATTCCCTTCTCCTTCTCCTTCTCCTTCTCCTTCTCCTTCTCTTCCCCCTCTTCCCCCTCCTTCTTCTCCTTCTTTTTTCTCTTTGCATGGTGTTTTTGTTATGTTTTGTTTTTCCAAATTAAAATAAAATTTATTTCAAAAATTAAAACAATGAGGGAAAGTATAACCACCTGAAATCCCACACCCCGGCATACCTGCTATTAACATTTTAGGAGACATCCTTACAGATCCCTTTCTCTGTCTCTCTGCCTCTCTCTTTCACACACACATACACACACTCTCTCTCAACACTGGATATTTTCAGTTTGTTAAATTATTTGCCAACTTGAATCAAATTATATCTTATTGTTTTAATTAGTACATTATGATTTAATTGTTTGTTTTATGCATAGTTTTAATCCTCTTATAAGTACAATAGTATCATCCTTGACTATGATAGAATAGGATGTCATCATGTTAAAGAATTGAATGAATCTAACTTATTTAACTAAATTTCATTCCTTGATAGTTGGGGATAGATAAAAAGTCTTGTCTAGCAACTTCAGAAATAAAGTTTTTCTTATCTCTCACTGCTTCTGTTCCCTGACGTTGCTGATCATTCTGTTTTCTCACAGCAACAGAAAAAAATAACAAATATTATTGTCAGCCTGTCATTAAATTTTAAGAAAATCTAAAGTTATATTTAAACAATTTGTTGACACTAAGAAATAAAATAAGAATATTTTGTTGTGACAGCTGACTTCTACATAGGTAGAACCTAGTGAAGTTAATTACATTGAAGAATTTATCATGTAATAAAGTTCTTTGATCACAGTAATGAATTATACTATAAGCAAACCTTCTTCAGGGACATGGAAATAGCTCTATTACATTTTCCTCAACATTCTTTTTTTCTTTTTTTTTTTTAAGATTTTATTTATTATTTCCAGAAAGAGAGGAAGGAAGAGAGGCAGAGAGGGAGAGAAACAGAGAAACATCAATGTATGGTTGCCTTTCACCTGCCTCCAGCCATGGATCTGGCTGGAGACCTGGCTTGCAACCTGATCATGTGCCCTGACTGGGGAATCGAACCAGCAACCTTTGGGTTCGCAGGTTGGCACCTTATCCACTGTGCTACCAGCTAGGGCTAGTCAACATTCTTATAATGATTTATTTAAACCCACTCACACCAGTTAAAGTAGAATATTTTAATGGAATAATGGAATTAGAAAAAAATTAATAGAAAAATAATAATGTTTAATAGCTGCTATTTATTGAGTGCTTACTATATAAGCTTGGTACAAATATTATTTTGTTAGTTTTTATTGTTTCTTTTACAATGAGTAAATTGAGGCTCAGAGCAGCTCTTGACTGGGGTTATACTAGTAAAAGGAAGTAAAGATTTAACTTTCTGTCTCAGAACTACCACAGTATTCTAAAATAGATTTAACAACTCTTAAACATGCTCAGGTATTAAATGACAACGTAAGATAAAGAAAGCATCCTTAACTAATGAAGGAACAATTCAAAAATAGTAGTAAAATTGGACAACTGTGGTAAGACTGACTCTTTTTTTTTAATTAAGATTTTATTTATTGGTGCCCTGGCTGGTGGCACAGTGGATTAAGTGCCGGCCTGCAAACCCAAAGCTCGCTGGTTCGATTCCCAGCCAGGGCACATAACCAGGTTGCAAGCCAGGTCTCCAGCCAGGTCCATAGCTGGAGGCGGGTGAAAGGCAACCATATATTGATGCTTCTCTCCCTTCCTTCCTCTCTCCCTGCCTTTCTCTCTAAAAATAATAAATCAAATCTTTTAAGATCTTTTAAGATTTTATTTATTATATTTAGAGAGAAAGGCTAGGAGAAAAAGACAACCATGTTATGGTTACCTTTCACCTGCCTCCAATTACAGACCTGGCTGGAGACTTGGCTTGCAACCTGGGTACGTGCCCTGGCTGGGAATAGAACCAGCGACCTTTGGGTTCGCAGGCCGGCACCCATCCACTGAGCCACCAGCCAGGGCACAATATTATTTTTAATATCAAAATTTGGGGGGTATCGATGTATCTAACAGTAATGGATGGGTTAAATAAATGATAATAAATCTTATTTTCCATCCTGTGTATCTCTGAAAAGTCACATTTCTAAAGTGTGTTTAATGGCCATAATACAGACTAAAATAGAAAAAAGTAGTACACGTAACAAAACAGGAAATGATATTACTGTTCATGGTTGGTGCTGGAAAGCCTGGGAAGATTGCTTCTTTTAAACTGATAAGAACAGATACTACACTTGATCTTAGCTAAAAGGCTGAGAGGTGATTGATTGCTTCTTTTAGACTTTACATGTGAGCAAGTTAATAGTGGTTATGTCTGGGTAGCAGGATAAGAGGTGATTTTTCCCTTCCTATTTCATATTAACTTTGAGTACATGTATTAGTTTCATGTGGCTACTGTAACACATTACCACCAGCTTGGTGGCTTAAACAAGAGAAGTTGAGCCTGTCACATTTCAAGGGTCCAGAAGTCTGAAATCAGTTTTACTGGCTGAATTTAAGGTGTCCACAGGGCTGTGCTTCTCCCAAAGGGTCTGGGGAAAACCCATTTCTTGCCCCTTCTAGCTGCTGGTGGCTGATTGCATTCTCTGACTGGTGACCACATCCCTCCAGTCTCTGCCTCTGTAATCACATTGCTTTCTCCTTGCTGTCTGTGTCAAATCTTCCTCCTTCCTCTTTTCAAGATACCTGTGACTGCATGTAGTTGAAGTCAGCAATGTTAGTGTGCCCTGCAGTGGAGGTATGGTCCTCAGATAGTACTGTCCTCTACGTGTGGCACAAATGTGTCTGTTTGGCATTTTCAAATACAAAGCAAAATGTGGACCCATTCACTTACTCATTTTACTCCTCAAGTGTTTGTTGGGTGTCTACTGTGTACACTATGCGTGGCAGGTATGTAACAGGGTGGGGCAGGAATCCCCAAAGTCCTCACAGCCTGTGGTTCGGCAGTGGCAGAAGGAGATAATACAGCTTTGAAGGTACTAGAAATATCTGTGGCAGGCTGGAAGCTAGACAATAGCTGGATTACTGCCAGGGTGAAAGGTGGGTAAAAGGGCAGATGAGACAGTTTAAGATACTTGGCATGTCAATGACAAGGAGATAGCCCCAGCCTTTCCTGAAGGGAAGCTGTGCCGAGTACAGCTTAAGATACTTTTCTTAACAATGATGTACGGTGCTCCAGGTCAGCTTTAAAATTAGGGTGGCCAACCATGAGAAGGAGGCTTTAAAATGAGGGTGGCCAGCCATGAGAAGGAGGGGAGCCATGAGGAAGGGGCCCATGCTATTTGAAAGCATGAATAAGGGTCCTGCCTTGCGCCTTGAGAACAAGCACGATGGAAGGAGCATGATGGAGCAGCCATGTGAGAAGCAGCAATGCAATTTGTAATCAGGATTCAGCCATGTGACCTGGGCTGGTAGGAAAGCAGGCATGCTGCTTCTTTGCTTGTGCCTGCTCCAGCTGACTCCGAAGCCACCAAGGACTTTGCTTTGCACACCCGAATTCTCTCTGGACTCTTGGGACTTGGGATATATGGAGAGGACACTCTCTTAGGACTTCCCTGGACTGTTATACGGGGGCCGAAGACAACGTACCCCAGATCCTGAAGGAGAGAGCTGATAAATAAAGGGATGGGGAACTGTTGAGCTTGGTTTTGCTTTATAGCCTTTTGAGGAGCAAGAGAAGGGCTGGGTCTCATGGGAGAACAGGGCTCTCAGCAGAAGTGCTCCCAACCCCTTATATATTCCACAGGTTGGAATATTGTAAATAAGGACCTGTTTTTCTCAACACTAATCGCTGGGTCATACACCAAGGCACCACCTGAACGAGCCCTGCTTTGCTCCGTAACAGGTACAGTCCTCGGTGCTGGGAACTTCGTGGTGAGCAAGACAGATAAAAATCCTTGCTCTTGTGAAACTTACATTTTAATGAAGGAGACAGGTGATAAACAAATTTAAAGCATAGTTCTATAAGTTACCAGTTTAAGGTCCATGTACCCAGTGGTTCAAAAGGCAGTATTCAAAACATCTGAGTTTGAAGTAAGAAAAGGTTTATTGACTGAGAAGGTGCCAAGCTTGAGATGATTGAGGATTAGCGGGTGGGAGTTTAGAGTTTCCTTAAATCTATCTTAAGAGAGCCCAGAATTCAAGTTTCTTTTATGCCCAGGCAAGGGAGAATGGGCTAGGCAAGAGGTGGGTGATGACTAACCGCAGACACCTAGGCACCAACAGAAGAGGTGGGGAAATCTCTAAATCTCCTTGTGTCCCCCCACCCTTCATTTAAGTGAGTCTTTTGTTGTTGTTGTTGTTGTATTACATCCATCCCCTTTTTACTACCCTCTGCCCCCTTCCCCACCCACCCACTTCCCCCCAAAGTCAACCCCACTTGTTGTCCATGTCCATGGTTCTTCATAAGTGCAGTCTTGAGGTGCCTGCAAAGGTGGGTCAAAAGCCCAAGCCTCAAGCCGAATTCCTCTAATAATTAACAAGAACTATCCCCTGAAGCCCATGGGAGAAATTCAGACTAGAATTTAAATAGCCAAAGAGAGCAAGCATTTTATTCTGTTACATAAGGAGAACTGTTGGTAAGTATCATGAGGAAAATTAGTGCAGGAATAGGGGAGAGAATGATAGGTACTGATATTTGTGTTAGGATAGTCAAACCTCTTTTTAAGGTGACATGTGAACAGAAACATGGATGAAGTAAGGGAACAAATTGTGCAACTCCTTAGGGAAAGTGTGTCCTGAAGAGCCAGCAAGTGCAAAGGCCCTGGTGGAGGACTTGCCTGAACGGCTTGAGGAACATGTGGGGGCCACCATGGTCATTGTGGAGCAAGCAAGGGGGAAAGTGGTGGAAGACGAGGGCTTTGCAAATGGGCCAGGCCAGGTAGTCATGCTTGCTTCCACAGTGTGACCAAGGCAGACAGGCAAGGAAACTGTCCGGAAGGACTTGTCGTGGTTGCCTTTGGAGATGGAGATCTGCAGTTGAAAGGAACACTAACTTGCCCCTTTGTATCCATTTGGATGCTTTATATTTTCAAAATTAAGTGGTTGAGTTATTTTCTTTTAATCTGCTTGTGTAAGATAATTTAAAATAAAATTATAACTTTTAAATAAGTAATCCAAAATACAAGGCTGATTTGCAGCTGGGGTGCAGTTGGAAGGAAGAGCCACAGGTTGTTTGCCCACAGGCTGACAGGGCTGCGTGGGCTAAAAATAAGTTTACAGTGACTGGACTGTTCCCGAAGAGAAACAAAGATCTTGAGAGCTTCTAAATAGGATTGGGGCGTGATGGGGAAAGGCTGTGAATAATAAAATAAACGTCAATCCCAAATGGGAGCTACAGACATCAGGGAGTGAGCCCGCCCTCCCTCTCAGAGAACAAAGATGACTAACAGCTTCCTAAAATATTAAAGGAACTTTCCATGTGGTCTGTTAAATTCATCTACACCTTTATTCCCCAGACACATTTTAGAAAGGGCGTGTGGGCGCGCATAGCTTTGCCAAGCCCATCCTAGCTTTGCAGGGAGAGGAAGAGAGGCCTCGGCCCCCCAACCCCCTTGCAGGATGGACTGTGGGAGGGTCCACTCTGCATTCCGTGCCCCTCCTTCCCCAGGAGTTTCTCCCCCTTGACTCCCTTGATGAGGCTCTCCCTTGGCAGCCAGAGTCCTCCCCACAAATCTGTTTTTCTAAATGACCACTCCCTGGAAAGAGAGCTGGAGTGTCAGGGGGCTTACACCCCCCACCCCCATCCTTGTCCCCGCCCTCTGCACCCTGCATGTCTCAAAAAGCGAGGATAGAGACAGAGGCCACATTCATACTGGCTCTGTTCTCAGGCTGGCAGGTTGGGACACCTGAGAAGATGACCCACTCTCGCCTTTCTGCCCACTTCCGCTTAGGAAACACAATATCAAGTTTTCTATGTAGAGAATTTGATTGCCTTTAAGAACAGTAAGCTTCTGTATATTTATTTTACTTTAATTCAATAAAAAGGTGACAACAACAACAACAAAACCCTTAGTAGATAAAGCCCTGGCATGGAAGGAAGTGGAGTATAATGAGTGATTCAAGAAATCTGGAGAAAATGCCTACGTGCCATTAAGGGAGATCACAGCCTGGCACTTACGGAGCTTACATCTAGCGAGGGAGACACACAAAACGGTAAACCTAGCAAATAAGTACATTGTATAGTGTGTGTAATGGTGGTGAGTGCTGTGGAAAAAATGGGAGACACGTGAGGGGGGTTGGGAAGGCCAGCTGGGGCAGTGCCTTGGAGCCCTTCTTGGTTAGAGCACAACAGACCCAGCAAGGGCGGCCTCACCAGGGCTAGCAAACAGAAGGTGCCTCCAGAAGTTCCTTCCTTCCACTTTTCTGTGCTTAGAAGTTCTCCTAACTGTGAGTTTGAACTTCACTTTGGCAGATGACAGCCAAATGCTGAGCAGAGGTGAACAATATAAGAAAACCACATCACAGTTAAGATCATATTTTAGTGGTATTGCAGGGGGCAGTACTTACCAAATTAAAGAATATGTGGGCAACAGGTGATTGGTAGCTTCATCACAACTACGTCTGCTCATGCATCATGTCTTGTGCTGAGTTTTTTATGGAATCTCAAATCATGCAGGTGACTCAACCCCTCTGCAGCCCAGATTTGGTGCCCTGTGATTCCTGGCTTTTCCCAAAACTAAATCATCTTGAAAGGGCATCGACTTCAGACCATCAATGAGACTTAGGAAAATACAACGGGGTAGCTAATGGCAATTAGGAGAACTGTGTGGTCCCAAAGTGCCTACTTTGAAGGGGACTGAGGCATCATTGTCTTATGTACAATTTTTCTTATATCTTGTAACTTCTCCAATAAATGCCTCTTTTTCATAGTACATGGCTGGATACCTCCTGGACAGACTTCATATATGGTGTAGGAGAAAGCAGATTATGAAACAAAGTTTATTTTTGTATCACACATTTTCTTACATAAACAACTGTAAACCTCCCTTTGCCCACCCCATGTATAAATGTAAAGCAAGTTTCCAGCCAGTAGGAAATACAAGACTGTGTAAGTTGCATATGCCTATGGATTCAGGGTCATAGGACTGAAGTGAGCTCAGGAGCGCCTTTTAAAGTGGGTGGAGTTACACGGGTATAGATATATGAAAGAACTAATGGAGCAATAGCTTAAGACTTGTACATTTTGGATACATGTAGATCATCCCTCAGACAAAAGAGAAAGCTGTGACTACTGTTGACCTTAATTTTAGGTACTGCCCCCATGCTGGCAGTTCTGAAGCACTCAGTCATATCCTGGGCCCAGGCAGGGCAGGTTCTCAGGACAGGGAGGCAGGGGCAACTGCCCAGGGACACCTGCATTGTGCGGAAACCCTGGACAAGCCTGTGATCACACTGCCTTTACTAAAATTCCTGCCTGAAGAGCCTTGGGCTGGAGGAAGGAGATGAAATATACACACAGGAAACAACGGAGAACAAGACCTGTCAAGGCCACTGGCTCTCGGGGGCAAAGCTCTTATCTGGCTGAGAAGGCACATCTTCCCTGCTTCCCAGCGTCTACAACAGGCAGCTGCTGCGTGGTAGCCAGATCCTCCCTCTGTCTCCTTCTGTCTGTCTTTATCTTTCCCAGAGTCTGTCTGTGACTCTTTCTGCCCCAAAAGACTCACTCAAGATTCCACGCCTTCTTTACCTAACACCCATATAAGGATGTAGAGACATGAACAATCCACAGGCATCTATCTGTGTGTATGCAATGTTAGACACCTCATGTCATGAACCCTCGGAGATTTTGGTTGCTTTTTTTTTTTTACTAGAAAATCATGCCTCTTGGAAAGGGTGATCTCTAGGCCTGGCTGGAAGGCTATGCCAGAAGCCTGAATAAAACCAGCCAATGCAGGCTCCTGTCCATCCTCTCGGGCATTCACTGGGTGCTTCGTGTTCTTTCTGCAGGAGGCAGTGTCACGCAGCCCAGAAGAAGGCCAGTTGGTCCGCATCCAAAATGTTATCCAGGAGCTCCCCCCATCACATTATAGGTAAGAATCTTTGGTGAAAGGCAGTCACAGCCTCTCATGGAGGGTGTAATATAGCCACAGATGCAGGCTGGCCTCAGACGGGAACAAATTCAGCAGACAGTGGTTTTCCTGGGGCGTTTTGAGGTGGGTGAACAGGTCACTTTGATCAGAGTGAGTTGGTGTGTGACCAGGGACATTGATGGGAAGGGGCAGCCCATATACCAGTTACTTGCAGGCTACCTACTCCTCATTCTGATCACACAAGGGTATCTGCACAGTGGTATCCTGGGTTCTTACCCAGATTCATAAAGTAACCAATTATATGGAAACCAAGATGATTTTAAAACAGGGTTTTAAGGATCATACTGATACTTGAGTGCTAAGTATCAGTATCATCCTTCACCTCATCCCATCCTTTCAATTCATTCTCACAATGTAGCCCCTAATCTTACCACCATTCTCAGTGTTCCCTAAGCCTGCCCACCTGTTATAGGGAGGCAGGTTTTGAAGTGGTGTAAGATGGAACTTCCTAGCAATAATAGATGTTTTTCATCCAAGAACATCCCTGGGCCCTATCCCAGGCCAACATGCTAAAGGCCAAGAAAATTAGAAAATTACTTCCATAAATCTTGATATATTCCTGATATTCTTCCAAAATTCACAAGATGGAAATATGTATTTAGTCTCTCAAATCCAAACTTAGAAATTATCTCTAGGCTTCACACAGGCCCTAGTTTTTTTACTTTATAAAAAAAATAAAATAAAATGAACCATTGCAGGACCTTGGAATACCTGATTCGCCACCTGGCCCACATTGCCTCCTTCAGCAGCAAGACCAACATGCACGCCAGGAACCTGGCCCTGGTGTGGGCACCCAACCTGCTCAGGTAACCACTGTGCCCTCCCCTCTCACCCCTGCAGTGGGCTTAAAGCAGTCCACTGATTAAAATAAAGACTGGGTTCTTCAAAATTAAGCCTTTTGAAGACAAACCTATAGCTAACTGGTCTTATGTAACACATACAGATTAAAAGCGATTTTAATAGCCTAAGTTCTTTGCCTGCTAACATGGAAACTCTGGGTTCCAAAGACATTTTATGGCTACCACAGGGATGTGACTAAAGTTAAGTGTTTGTGTGTTATAATTTCTTGAAAAGGCCTTTCTTGTTTTTGTGGCTCATTGGCTTTTGTTGGTTTTGGTGGGGTCACAGCTGACTATAACTTGAATCAATCGCTTCATATGACTTTATAAATGATGAGCTGCCCCACAGAACAGTTGGGTGGGGGTAGAGGAAGATCCTATAGAAAGAAATCAATTCCTGTATATTCAATAATATAGTGTTAAAGTTTTGCAGTATTTAATTCCTGGTAGTTGTTTTAAATTTGTTCAGTGTTTTGGGCTTCACAGCCTTTGGCAAGTCCATTTAATAGGTCTTAATAGTTCAAATCTTCACCCTGGCTGGGTGGCTCTGTTCTTAGGATCATTGTCCTGTATACCAAGAAGGTTGCAGGTTCAATACCTGGTTAGGGCACATAACTTAGGTTGCAGGTTCAGTCCCTAGTCTGAGTGGATACGAGAGGCAACTGATCAATGTTTCGTTCTCTCTCTCTTCCCCCTTCCTCTCTCTCTCCAAAATTAATAAACATATCCTCAGATGAGGATTAAAAATGTATATATATTCTACAGATTAGCAAACTATATACATTGCAGAGGTGGGGCCTGCTGGCTCTCCCTTACTGCTCTAGGGTTGACTCACTGAACTGAATGTGTTCCTTTCATGATTTAGGTCCAAAGAAATTGAAGCTACTGGTTGCAATGGAGATGCGGCCTTCCTTGCTGTCCGGGTCCAGCAGGTGGTGATTGAGTTCATATTGAATCATGTGGATCAAATCTTTAATAATGGTGCACCCCGGCCTCTGGAGAATGATGGTAATGGCTGCTCCTGGCATACAGCCCACCAGCCCATCTTCCTTTCTTGCCTTAGTTACGGGGCCCAAGAATAAGTTAGGGTGGTTCTTGTTTTAGCTGAGTGTTGGCACTGTGTATGTGTTGATTACTGTGTGCGTGTCAGAGTCTGCAGATTGTGTGTATGTATGTGTGTTATATATACGTTTGTGTGCAACAAAGATGTGGTGTGTTTGTGGGCGGCTGTAGCATGTTTTTGATCAGTTGCATACTTGGACTGTCCCTTAAATATGGCATGATAAACCTTAATAATGTTCTGTTGGTTTTAGTGAGTTCTTAAACTCTTCGAGTTATTATCTAGAGGTGCTGGCTGACCTTGGTGTACCCTGAGACTATTGCTGAGTGGCTGTACAGCACTGGTGCTGAGTATGAATCTGTATCAATCTGACGAACACCACTCACTGGGACCCTCACTCACACAACTCACATACTACCAGAGACCTTTTTGCATACTGACTAAGCCTACCAGGCAGCTACCAGGTGAAGGCAGATCTCAAGGAGGCTTGGGCCTTTTGCTGACCTGCCCCTGGACTCAGTGCTGCTGTAAATTGACCTTGGTGCATAGCTAGGTCTGTCCCACACCAATGCAGGCCCAGCAGAGGCAACCACAAACTGTGGATCACTTTGTAGCTCCAAACAGGTAGACCAGGGACCCTCAGTAGCAGTGCCTGACATCGAGCTGCACTGGATTCCCTCCCAGGGGCCCCAGAACCAGCACACCCAGTGGTTCAGACCACATCAGAGCTCGACCAAATTAGCTCCACAAGCAGCACACACAAAGGGAGATCTCAGTAGACAACAGGCACTTAGGGACAAATTCAGCTTTGTGAAGCCAGCCCCTGACCAGCAGCTCATATATTGCACTTGGGAGAGATCATTAGAGCCAGCTGATGGGGCAGCCCCGGTCATGGCTAGGCCAACAGCAATCAAAACTCAACTACAACAGAAGGGCTCACAAAACCCTATATCACGTAAAGGACATTCCTGGAGCACCTAGCTCAGGGGGTCTGGGGGAGAACCCCTTTGAATCCCACAAACACCTACTACATAAGGTCGCCATACCCAGGCCTAGCAGATCTACCTAATACACAGAAACAAACACAGAGAGGCAGCCAAAATGGGGAGACAAAGAAATATGCCTCAAATGAAAATTGAGAAGAAACCCCAAGAGAAAAAGAACTAAATGAAATGGAAGCAAGTTACCAGATACAGTTTAAGACAATGGTTGTAAGGATGCTCAAGGAACTTAGTGAGAACTGTAACAGGAGATACCAAGCATAGGAAAGGACACAGAAGCCATAAAAAAAGAACCAGTTAGAAATGAATACAATATCTGAAATGAAGAATATATTAGAAGGAATCAACCATTAGGCTAGGTGAAGCAGAGCACCTAATCAGTGATTTGGAAGACATGGTGGTAGCAAAAAACATGAAATCAGAGCAGAAAAAAAAAGTCTTTAAATAGAGAATAATCTAAGAGACCTCTAGGGCAGTGTGAAGCATAGCAACATCCTCATCATAGGGATACCAAAAGGAGAGTAAGAGCAAGGAATTGAGCACCTGTTTGAAGAAATAATGGCTGAAAACTTCCCTAACCTGGTGAAAGTGAAAGACACACAGGTCCAGGAAGCACAGAGAGTCCCAAACAAGATGAAACCAAAGACACATCATAATTGAAATGGCAAACGCTAAAGACACAGAGAATCTTACAAGCAGCCAGAGAAAGACAGGTAACTACTAGGGAGGTCCCCTAAGAGTGTCAGCTGATTTTTCAACAGGAACATTTCAGGCCAGAAGAATTTGCCTGAAATATTCAAATTAATGAAAAGCAGGGACCTAAAACCAAGACTGCTGTACCCAGCAAGGCTATAATTTAAAATTGAAGGTGAAATAAAGAGCTTCCCAGATAAGAAAAAGCTGAAGAAGCTCATGACCACCAAACCAGTATTATAAGAAATGTTAAGGGCTCTTCTTTAAAAAGATGAAATTTTAAAAATAGAAAGGAACATAGTTGTAAAGAATAAAGTTACAGGCCTGGCTGGTGTTGCTTAGTGGATTGAGTGCTAGCCTGAGAACCAAAAGGTTGCTGGTTTGATTCCCAGTCAGGGTACATGCCTGGGTTGCCAGCCAGGTCCCCAGGTGGGGGGTGTTCAAGAGGCAGCCATGTATCTCTCACACATTGATGTTTCTCTCCTTATCTTTCTCGCTCCCTTCCCCTCTCTCTAAAAAAGAAAAAGGAAAAAAAAAAAAAAGAATAAAATTGCAGTAAATACATACCTATCAATAATCACTTTAAATATAAATATCTTAAATGCTCCAATAAAAAGATACAGGGTAGCTGAATGGATAAGAAAACAAGACCCATATATATGCTGCCAACACAAAGACCCAACTCAGAATAAGACATACACAGAGACTAAAAATCAAAGGATAGAAAAAAATATTTCATGCAAATGGAAATGAAAAAAAGCTGGGGTAGCAATACTTACATCTGACAAAATAGACTTTTAAAAGGCTACAAATAAGAGATAAAGAAAGATATTACACATTGATAAAAAGATCAATCCAATAATAGGATATAACCTTGTAAATATTTAAGCACCCATCATAGGAGCACCTGAATATATAAAGCAAATCTTGGACATAAAGGGAGAGATCGACATTAATATAGTCATAGGAGGGAATTTTAACACCCCATTGACGTCATTGGATAGATCTTCCAGATAAAAATTCAACAAAGAAACCCAGATACTAGTTCAAAAGAATATATGCACCCTTATGTTCATTGCAGCATTATTTACAATAGCCAAGATATGGAAGCAAACCAAGTACCCATTAATAGATGAGTGGATAAAATGTAGTGGCACTTATTTTCCATGGAATATTAACCATAAAAACAACAAAATCCTGCCATTTGTGACAGCATCTAGGGGATATTATACTCAGTGAAATCAGTCAGTCAGAGAAAGACAAATAACAAATGATTTATTGGTATATGGAACAAAATATAGGAGTAAACAAAATTGAAACAGACTTACAGACACAGAGACTGGTGGTTGCCAGAGGGATGGGGTTTGGGGAACTGGGTAAAAAGTAAAGGGATTAAGTACAAGTTGATAGTTACAAAATTGTCTCAGGGATGTAAGTCAAGTTTAGAGAATATAGTCAATAATATTGCAGTAACTATGGTGCCAGCTGGGATGCTGGAAATATCTAGGGGAACACTATGTAAAATATTTTACATGCTTTCCTGGCCACTAAGATGTACACCTGGAACCAATACAAAATAAAACTAGGGGAGAAAAAGAAAGGAAAATATCTCACTAAAAAAAAAAAACCTGGTAACTGCCATTGTGTGGTGGTGGTTTTCCAGCATTAGGGCACATCAACACCACCTAGAGGGCCTATTAGAATACTGATTATTGGGCCTCACCCCTGAGATTCTGATTCAGCATGTCTGGGGTGCTTTTGAGAATTTGTGTTTCTAACAGATTTCCAGGTGGTACTGCTGCTAGTGGTTATGGTCCACACTTGGAGAGCCAGTGATGTATGAAAACCATATTACAAATCATTTGTGTTAGCTGATCAAAGCATTCTTTTCCAGTTTAGCTAGTATATTTAGAAAAAATAAATATGATCATTAGAGTAATCAATTGCATTTATGATCAAATTTTGATTCCTGGTATAATTATTTCCATCTCACCCTATCCTCTATTGCTTATGGCCTTTTCTTTTAAAATTTTTTATTGTGATAAAATTCATATACTATGGTATTCACCATTTTAGAGTACAGGATTCAGTGCTTTTTACTGCATGTATTCAGAGAATTGTGCAACTATCACCGCTATCTGATTCCAGAGTACTTTCATCACACTGCCAGCACCACCACCCCCCAAAAAAAAAACCTTTCAGCCATAGTCAGATAGATCAGTTGCTTAGACCATCATCTCTGTATACTAAGTTTGCAGGCTTGATCCCCAGTCAGGGCACATAGAATAATCAACCAACAAATGCAAAAATAAGGAGGAAAACAAATCCATCTCTCTCTCTCTCTCTCCCTCTCTCTCTTTCTAATTAATAAAAAAAATTTTAATGTTTCTCTTTTTTTAAAAATCTCTTACCCATTAAGCAGTCATTCCACATTTTTTCCCTCCCCCTAGATCCAGGCTACCAATAATCTACTTTCTGTATCTATGGATTTACCTCTTCTGGACATTTTATATGACTGGAATCATATGATATATGGTGTATTGTGACTGACTCACTTCATTTATACTGATACATATTGTGACATGTATCAGTATTTTATTTTTATGGTGGAATAATATTCTATCTTATGAATATACCACATTTTGTTTATCCATTCATCAGGTAATGGACATTTGGGTTCCTTAGGTTTTTTTATTTTGTTTTTTTGTTTGTTTGTTTGTTTTTGTTTTTGTTTTTGTTTTTTTTGGTTTTAGCGAGTAATGCTGATATAAATATTTATATACAAATTTTTGTATGATATGTTTTCAATTCTTTTGGTTATATACCTATAAGTGGCTGATGTTTCTTTTATTTTTATTTTAACTTCCCCATTATAGATAAATTATTTATTGTAAGCTATGTAAATCCTTTTTGAAAGTAAATGAGAAGTAATACACAGTAATCTTTTTGAGTCAACCAATAATTAATTGTGGACTTATTCTATGCCAACAACTATTCCAAGCACTCCACATACATCATCTCATTGACTTATCACAACAACCATCAAGAAGTTGTTATCAGCTTTATCTTTTACATGAAAAGCTGGAGAGCCCTAGCTCATGTGGCTCAGTGGATTGAGTGTTGGCCTACAAACCAAAGGGTTGCTGGTTTGGTATCCCAGTCAGGGCATATGCCTGGGTTGTGGGCCACGTTCCTGGTGAGGTTGCATATGAAAGGCAACCATACATGGAGGTTTTGCTTCCTCTCTTTCTTCCTCACTTCTCCTCTCTAAAAATAAATAAATAAAATCTTAATAAAAGAGAGAGAGAGCGAGCAGAAGCTGGAGAACCAGAAAAACTTAGAAACTATCCAGAGCCACACAGCTAATAACTGAACATTGAACCTAAGGTCTTCCAGCCATACTCTTTTCTTAACTCTGCTGCCTCTGTGAAAAAAAGATAAATAAACCACTGTGGCTTATTTTATTATTAATGACTTCTGGACAGTGTTCTTCTAAACAGAAAATCATGTTAAGATTATTCCTAATTCTAACCTGGAAATGCCTTTCTTTTTGTGACCATTGCCTTGATCATATTTTGTCCTACGTACTGAAATCCAGTTTACTCTTGATCTTTTAACTGGTTTTTTTGTTTGTTTTGTTTTGTTTTTAAAAGATTTCATTTAATATTTTTAGAGAAGGGGGAAGGGAGAAAGGCAGAGAGGAAGAGAGACGTCAATGTAAGGTTGCCTTTCACCTGCCTCCAGCTACGGACCTGGCTGGAGACCTGGCTTACAACCTGATTATATATGCCCTGGCTGGGAATTGAACCAGCGACCTTTGGGTTTGCAGGCTGGTGCTTTTTGTTTTTGTTTGTTTGTTTGTTTTAAGATTTTATTCATTACCTTTTGAGAGAGAAGGGCAGGAAAGGAGGAAGAAAGGAAGAGAAACAGCAATGTATGCTTGCCTTTCACCTGCCTCCAGCTACGGACCTGGCTGGAGACTGGCTTGCAACCTGGCTATGTGCCCTGACTGAGAGTCGAACCAGTGATCCTTGGTTTGCAGGCCAGTGCCAATCCACTGAACTACACCAGCCAGGGCTGACCCTTTAACTCTTGATTGCCTCTGATATTTATTATTCAATACATTTTATTTAAAAGTTCTTATTATGAATTTGCATTGAGTCTGGTAAGGGGATTCTATTTCAGACTGGAAAGGTTATAAAAGACCCATAGAGTCCAATACCTTTCATTGATAAATGAGAACAGCGAGATTCATTAAAACAAAAGTTATGTCTTGAGCACCTCCTGTGTGCCGGTCACTGCTCTAGACACGAGGACAATGTTACTAACCAAACAACTGAGATGCTGCCTTGCATAGAGAGCTATGGTCTGGCTGGGAGGATGGGCAATAAATAAGTTTATAAATAAATACATTATCACTTCAAAGACCATAAGTACCATGAAGAACAGACAGCAGGGTGATGGAATGGTCAGTGACTTAGGGGTGTTATTTGGGTTCAGAGTGGTAATGATCTCTGAGGAAGTGATCTTTGAACTGAAACCTAAATGACTAAAGAAACCAGTCATATGAGAATCTGGGGGATGAACGTTGCACACACACACAGAACAGGGAGTATCAAAGCTCTGAGGTGGAAAAGGGCTCATAGTGTTGCAGAAAGTCGGCCAGTGTGGTGAGAGCCAATGTGGCCTCCAGAATGGGGTGCTCCACTCATGTGGCACCAGAGACCAAAGTGCTGAAGTATGGGTGTCGGAAAAAATGATAACAATTTCCTTTTTCAATTATTTTTATTGTATACTTTGTAATTTCTATGTTTTATATTAATACTAATACAGTGGTAAATATGTATAACTGACAAATGTTTGCATATATAGTGAAAGTATACATTCAAAAATTTAACTGTATCTTTGTACACCACTGGGTCTCTGGGCAGAGAGGAAAGGAGAAGCAGAGAGAGATGCTTGTAGGTCATGGTAAGAGTTTGGTCTGTTTCTGGTGCTGGGGAAAGCAATGGAGGGTGTTGAGCAGGGAGTGCAGGGTCAGAGCATCCTGGCTGCTGTGTGAAGGAGGGGCTGACAGGCAATAAAGGCTGGAAGTAGGGAGACTAGTTCAGGAGCTCTGGCCGAAAACGGGTGGGAAATAAATCAGGGTGGCCTGCGCTAGCAGGAACGGAGGAAAGGGGCTGGGTTCAGGATATATTCGGAGGTTGAGTTACAGGACTTCATTGATTATAAGCTGGATGTGGGAGAAGGGGTGCATCAAAGAAAAGAATGAATGGAACATAACTACTATAGGTGTTGGTAAAAACTGGGTGATCCATGGTGCCATTTGCCATTTTGGAGAAGAAGGGAGGAGGTACAGGTCTAGAGATGAAGAGCAGAAATCACAAACTCCATTATGAAAGGTAAAGTCAGAGAGGCCTATTAAATGCCTAAACCGAGATGTGAGTAGGCCCCGGGGTGGGTGCTGAAGTCCAGAGTAGCAGGAAAGGTAGGTGCTAAAACGTGGCCTCCTGACCCTGCTGTGTATGTTCTTCCATGGTTGCAGTTATTCCCAGAGTGATTTAATTTTTTAAGTAATTAAGTAACAATATAATCATCCAGAATCTATGAACAAATATTGAGGGTAAATAAAATTTAAATATTTTCACCCTGGCTGGTGGCACAGTAGATGTTGCTGGTTTGATTCCCAGCCAGGGCACATAACCAGGTTGTAAGCCAGGTCTCTACCAGGTCCATAGCTGGAGCCAGGTGAATGGCAACCATACATTGATGTCTCTCTCCCTTTCTTCCCATCCTCTCTCTCTAAAAATAATAAATAAAATTTTTTTTAAAAAATAATACATTTAAATATTTTAAGCTCTTTTGGATTAAGTAGGAAAAGTGAGTTAAAGTCAAAAACATTACGGACAAGTTTTTAGGGTCACAGAGTCGCTTAATTAGCTGATTGGCTGCCCTGCTCCTCTCCCTGGAAACAGCCCGGTATCATTTTCTGTCTTCACTTTCTCCAAGGCCCTTTTTCAGTGGCTTTGTTTTTCTCCATCCAGAGAGCGTCATGCTCTGCAAGGGAAAATAGTACTATCAAGGTGCTTTCTGAAAATTAGGCAAGTCGTATACAAAAAATTATTTCTTAGTCTCCGTTGGTCCAAGTTATCTTTGAATCTCTTTACACCTTCCAAAGTTACAGAAAAACTGGCAGTTGCCAAAAGACTAAGTAGAAGCAGACTTAGGCCTTTTTTTTCTTCTTCTTTTTTCTTTTCTTTTTAACTTAGATCAGGGTTTCTCAACCTCAGCACTTCAGCACTATTGACATTTAGTGCTGGTTAATTCTTGTGGGGCCCTGTCCTCAGCATTGAAGAATGTTTAGCAGCATCCTTGGCCTCTACCCACTAGTGCCACTAACACCCCCACAGGTACCTGTTACAACCAAAAATGTCTCCAGACATTGCCAAATACCCTTGACTACAGGGAAGGGGTGCAAAGTTGCCCCATGTTGAGAACCACTGACTTGGAGAAAAGAGATAAAATCCTGAACTCCACTGATCTGTCATCACTTCTCTTTCAAAAGAAAAAAGAAACACAGGAACAGTAGATTAGTTTACATATACTAAAAGATGACTGCTTAGTGAGTAAAGAGCCTCTTGTGTTTTAGAGAATAGTATAGGCTATAAAATGTTTTTGTCCTGCAGAGATACAAGCCTAGGCTCCAACCTTAAATTGCCCTGGGGGCCCCTGTTTTCCAGCTGCGAGAGGAGGACCAGCCCTCCTGCTTCGCCCGCTGGGTGAGGCTGTCTCCCACCTGGCCGAAGCACAGGGCGGTTTCCAGGGTTAAAGACCTGCTGCTGTTCCTCTGGCCCACAGTCAGTGCTCAGTAGCTCAATACGTGCTTGTTGTATGAATGAAAGAATGAATGATTGTTCCCTCTTTGAAAAACACAGTGCCGTTTACTTCTTGATGGCTAGTCTGACCTGGTGGGTCGTCAGTTTTCTCTCATATACAGACCTACCCCAGACCCAAGAGGAATCCCTTGCCAGGAGGTCAGGGAGGAGGGAGCCATGGATGGGGAATCTGGACAGATCAATGCACAGGCTTCCTTCCAGGAGTCTGTGAACTCTTCTCTTCTCTGTCCAGAAAACTGGCCCATCATGAAGAGCCTGACCTTGCCAGCACTCTCCATGCCCATGAAGTTGGTGAGCCTGGAGGAAGCTCAGGCCCGGAGCTTAGCTACTAACCATCCTGCTCGGAAGGAAAGGAGGGAGAATAGCCTGCCTGAGATTGTCCCTCCCATGGGCACCCTCTTTCACACTGTCCTTGAGTTACCAGAAAACAAGTAAGTGGCTGTATTTGCAATTCAGGGAGAGGATTGGGGGACAGAGGAGGAAGAAACATGGTCTCAGGTCCATGATGACAGTATGGGTTGGGGGTGCAGTCTGGGTTGGGGTGCAAGGAAACATTCCAGAAGAGAAAGGAGCCGTCTCCACAACTCTCTCCCCAGTGGTTGGTGCCGTCACTCACTGCCACAAAGTTATCAAGACCTGACCTCCACCAGAGGTCCCCGGTATCACAATGGAGGTTGGGCTCACAGGTGCCAAGAGTCATGAGTAAAAACCTCTTACTCTAGACAAAACAGGCTCGACATTTTCAAAAGGGAGTCTGCTCAAAACAAAACAAAAAAACAAGGAACAACACAAGTTGACTCCCTTCCCCACTCTGCACCTCCACAAAACTTTACAGAAGGCGTGGAGATGAACAGAGGACACGCTGACAGTGCCACTCTAGACTGGGAGGTTCAGACATGCAGCACCTGGAGATGCCGTCTCTGGCTTCCATTCCTCCTCTCACACCTGCCAGAGCCCTCATCTCTAAAACCACACCAAACATCATTTTAAATCATATGATATTCTCTTTCCTCATTCCTCCCTCTCAATTCTTCTGTTCAACCCCGGTCTCAACCTCAGCTCCCCTCCCCCTCACACTCCACTGTAAAGAGAAGGCAGCAGTTCAAGCAGGTGTCATAAATTCTAGGCAGACAGCAGGTGGAGGGGCTGAAAAGCAATCTTCATTGGAAAGCGTCGTCCTTGCTATTGGCTCAATATGAAAAGAGATACCTCAGACTTCTTGTCAGTGACCTCCCCAAGATGGCAGGACCATTTCCTTTGGGCAGAGGAAAGAAGCTCTACACATCGCACAGCTGAAGGGGGCACCTGTCACACTGCACGTTATGGGGATGGAACACCTGGAACTGACCTGGTGAAAACCCTTCCACTTCCTGGAGCACATGGATGGTGCTCTCTCAAGACTGGGACCCACTGCTCCTCCCCCTAAATCCCTGGAGGATAAGACTTCCATCAGGAAGAAGCATACAACCATACCTCAGAAGGAGCAGCAAGTGCATTTCGTATGTTCCTTCAACCACACCTGAGGTGCACCAGCCCCCCAGTTCATGCTCTGTGAAATCCACCCCAAGGCCAAGAGCGTGAAAAAAACCAGGCCTGGCTCAAAGAAACAACCCAGCACTGTAGGTCTCTCTCTGTTGATGGTAAAAAGAAAAAAACATGCTGGGCTTGAGATCTGGGTGCTCTGTGAGAAGAAAAGGTTCTTTGTGGAATCCACAAGTTGGAGGGTTTCATCCTGGAACTCGATTGAGTCTGAAAGCTGGGCCAGGCAAGGACAGGGCAGGGCAAAGCAGAGTAGAGCCTCTGTAGGGACCCCTGGTGGTGACACCTGGTAGCGCCAGGCTCCTGGAATCCAGTCCAGCATTCTCATTTCCTCACCCGCTGCGGAGGCAGTCTGGTGCCAGGTATCAGGGAAATGAGAGACACACTGTCTACCCTGGGCATTTCTCTGCAATGGCTGCTCACCACCCCCAGTAGCCTGCCACTCTCCCAGGCCAGAGTCTTCCAAGTTCCTTTCTCATACACCCTCTTTACAGTCCATGAAAGTTCATCAGCTCTCTTCTTGCTTGTGGATGTGACAACAGTGTGGCCCACGGTGCAGGGAGCATAAGAGGACTGAGGTCTATGGTCTTTAGTCTTTATTCCTGTAAAAAAAAAAAAAAAAGCGGGGGGGGGGGGGGTCGGGTACCTTTGAAAACCCAGGGCTAAAGAACTGTGTGGTTGCTTGTGACCTCTGAGTCTCCTGTGTGCTCCACCACCGCCTTTAATGGCATGCTTTGGCCTCTCCCTCTGAGGAATTCAGTCCTTTGTTCTGACTCATGAAAGCCTAGCTTGGTTAACTAGGGCTTCCCAGATAGGGAGAGAGCCAGGCTCAACTTGGAATTTAGAAAAGAATTTCCTGAAAGGTCAGAGCCATTCATAACTGCAACATATTTTGGGTAGTCCTTCTCAATTTAAAAGCCTTGATGAAATGACAGTATCAAACTAACCCTTTATGGCTTGTCTGTTTTAGAAGAAAGCTCTCCAGTAAATCAAAGAAGTGGAAATCAATATTTAATCTGGGACGTTCTGGATCAGACTCCAAATCAAAGCTGAGTAGAAATGGGAGTGTGTTTGTGAGAGGACAGAGGCTCTCAGGTAAGAATCAATAGCAATTATGGTGATGAGATATGTGTCCCACTAATTCTGCTAAGTGTTTGGTTTCATCACATTTAACTCATTATCCCTGAAAGAGAAACTTACGGAATAACAGTAGTGTCTTTCTGTTTTTCTCAGACAATTTTAGATTTGCAAAAAAAGATGCAAATAGTATGTAGAAAACCTGTATACTCTTTATACACTTGCCCAAATTTTCACACACTATATCACCGTAATACAATGATCAAAGCCAGAAAATTGATATCAACATAATACTATTAAGTAAATTACTTAATAGTCTATAGTAATAGACTTCACTGACATTTGGCCAACTGTCCCACTAATGTCCTTTTTCTGGTCCAGGATCCAGTCCAGGATCCCACATTGGGTTTAGTTGTCAGGCCTCCTCCTTCACCTCCAACCTAGTTTATGACCTTGTGACCTTGAAACTTCAGAGGAGTACTGGCCATTTGTTTCACAAAATATATCTAAGTTTGGGTTTGTCTCATGTTTTCTCATGATTAGATAGAGGTTATGAATGTTGTGCCTGTCTCAGTGTGTCATAGCAGGAGGTGGAGGATGTCAGGATCTATGGCAGATGATATTAACTTTGATCACTTGCTTCAAGTGCTGTCTACAAGGTTTTGTCCCTGTTAAGTGACTATTTTTTCCTTTGCAGTTAATAAATACCTGTGGGAGATAGTTTGAGACTATGCATATATCCTGTTTCTCATTAAACTTTCATCCATGAGTTCTGGCATCCATCATGGATCTTGCCTGCTGTGATGTTTGTCAAATGGTCATTTTCTATTTTCATTATTCCTTCTACATTTATTAATTGAATTCTGTCATAAGGAAGATGTCTTCCTTCTCCCTCAGAGTCAGTCATGATTTTTAAATAGAGGTGGGAATTATATCTGACGGGTGAATAGGAATTGATACAGGAATGAATTGAGGGACCACTATACAATGGGGAATATAACCAATCCAGGTGAATCTTATGGCAGAAAGGGCAAACCTATGATATTTGCCCTAATGACCTTTTAGTGTTATAGGTTGAAAGTATGATTTTTTAAATAGGAACAATAATTATAAAAACAATTCGTAAAAGGCAAATGTACCAATGTGGTAAGCAAACCGTGATTGGATCCTAGTCTGAAAAAAAAAAAATGGTAAAAAAGATAATTCACTCTGGCTGGTGGTTCAGTGGATAAGGCACTGGCCTGCGAACCCAAAGGTCGCTAGTTTGATTCCCAGCCAGGGCAACATAATCAGGTTGCAAACCAGGTCTCCAGCCAGGTCCGTAGCTGGAGGCAGGTGAAAGGCAACCATACATTGATGTCTCTCTCTCTCTCTCTCTCTCTCTCTCTCTCTCTCTCTCTCTCTCTGCCTCTCTCCCTTCCCCTCTTTCTGAAGAATAATAAATAAAATCTTTAAAAAAAGATATTTCAAGGAATTAATACATTGAATATTAGAAGTGTAAATTTTCTTTTAAAGATTTTTACTTATTATATTAATAATAATATTATTATTTTATTTATTATTTATTATATGTAGAAGGGCAGGGAGGGAGGAAGAAAGGGAGAGAAACATCAATGTATAGTTGCCTTTCACCTGCCTCCAACTACAGACCTGGCTGGAAACCTGTCTTGCAACCTGGTTATATGCTCTAGCTGGGAATTGAACCAGCGTCCTTTGAGTTCACAGGCCAGTGCCTATCCACTGAGCCACCAGCCAGGGCTAAAAATGTGAATTTTCATAGTATGCTAATTGTTCTTAGAAGACACACTACAGTTGAAGTATATAAGGATGAAGTGTTACATATTGAAATTCACTTTCAAATGATTCAGCAAAATATAGGTATTGGTATGTAGGTAGATACAGATATAAAAATAGATAAAACAAATACATAGCAAAATGTCAGCCATCAGTACCAACCAGGTGGTAGACTTAGAGGTCAGCTCTTCTGAATGTTTGAATTTTTTAGTAAAAAGGATTATTAAATTATTAATTATTAATGCCTATAGGAAAAATAGATAATAGGGATTTTGTTTAATTTTATTGTTGTTGTATTACATCCATCTCCTTTTTGCTCCCCTCTGTCCTCCTCCCCACCCACCCATTCTCCCCCAAAGTCAATCCCACCTATTGTCCATGTCCATGGTTCCTTTATACTAGGTTCTTGTCTAAACTGCTCCCCTTCCTTGCCTCTTCCTTCCCCCTCCCCCTGACCCCCTTCCCCCGACCACTAAAGGCGTATTCGCTATATTCATATATCTTCTGTTTTGCTTGTTGTTAGTTTTGTTCATTATTGTCCTGTAATGGGTGAGATCATATGGTATTTGTCCTTCACTGACTGGCTTATTTCACTAAGCATAATGCTTTCTAGTTCCATCCATGTTGTTGCAAAGGATAGGAGTCCCTTCTTTCTTTCTGCTGTATAGTATTCCATTGTGTAAATGTACCACAGTTTTTTGATCCAATCATCCACTGATGGGCACTTAGGCTGTTTCCAGCACTTGGCTATTGTAAATAGTGCTGCTATGACCATAGGGGTACATAGGTTCTTATGAATTGGTGTTTCAGGATTCTTTGGGTATAGTCCAGGTAGTGGAATTGCTGAATCAAAAAGTAGTTCCATTTTTAGTTTTTTGAGGAACCGCCAAGATAATAGTTTTAAGGATATTCCTCAAGCCCAGTAATAATCATATGCCAAGAATGATAAAGATGTTCAAAATCTTCACATTTGCCTCTTGGAGTAATGAAGAATGTCACAGGGTATAGCAGACCCAGCTCAATTGGTTTATGCAATGAAATTTATAGGGCCCCCCATATGTAGGGAAGGTTTCAGGGGCAGCTCTGTCTCCATCTCCATGTTTTCCTCAGCTGTGCCCTCTTCTGTGCATCTGCTTCCTTCCCAAGGTGGCTTCCTTTGCATGACAAGGTGGCTGTAGTTGTTCTGGGCTTTACTTTTGACTACCACTGTGCAGAAGGAGAAAGAATATCACTCTGGGTCATTTGTTCTAAAAACAGGGACGCTTTTATCCCAGAAGCCCCATCACTCTCCTTCCATTTCAGTTATATTCCCTGAGTTACGTGTATCAATGTCTATGGCCAAGGGAGTGCCCTATGCCAATTAGCATGGGCCTGGGCTCCTGAACCAATCACTGGCCTGAGGAATGGGCTTATAGTCAGTTGCACCTGGAAGGACAAGGGCTCTGTGAGGAGGGGGAAGAGAAATGGATTCTGGGTAGGCATCTACAATATGCAGTATATAGGAGAACGTGGCTTTCACAAACTACACTGGAAAAATAGTCCAGATGAAGAAGGTAGGTTGCCACAGGTATGGTAGACCAGATACAAAGCATAAATTAGGATTCTCAAAGGAGAATTTAAGGGGAGAAATAAGAAATTTGCTTAAGCACATCAATTTAAAAAATCAGTGCTGCACCCTGGCTGGTTGCACAGTGGATAAGGTGCCGGCCAGTGAACCCAAAGGTCACATAACCAGCTTGCAAGTCAAGTCTCCAGCCAGCTGGAGGCAGGTGAAAGGCAACCATACATTGATCTCTCTCCCTCTCTCCTTTTCCCTTTCTCTAAAAATAATAAATAAAATATTTTTTAAAAATTAGTGATAGAATGAAAGAGGTTCACCAAGTAAAGAAAAGTCATACAAAAGAACCCAATAACAAACAAAAATAAAATAAATAATTTGTCCTGATCTTGACTTAGGAAGATGTAGTTTTCAGGTGGATCAAAGGGCAGTAAACTTGCCCTGGCTGGCAGCTCAGCGGATAGGCACCGGCCTTCGAACTCAAAGGTCCCTGGTTCAATTTCCAGTCAGGGCACATAGCCAAGTTGCAAGCCAGGTCTCAAGCCAGGCCTCGAGCCAGGTCCATAGCTGGAGGCTTTCTTCCCCCTTCCCTGCCCTTCTCTCTAAAAATAAATAGTGAATAGTCTTTAAAAAAAAAAAAAAGGCGGGGGGAGCATTGGAGAGGGTGGGGAGAGCAATAAACTCACAGAATGCACAGCGCTGGCCAGGGCTTCTCAGCATGGCTGCACCTCTGGCTGGCCCACACAATGGTTCACATGCCGAGCAGCTTTGCTACAGGAGGTCTGTGGTGAAGTCAGAGTACTGCTCATTTTTAAAATGCTCCCCAGGTGATTCTGATATGCAGCCAGGGCTGAAAACTGCTGGATTAATATCTCATAAACTACTCAGATTATCATACTGGCTGAATGTTGATAGGATGCAGGGGTGAAATGAACGAATGATCTGTGACCTTGACTGTTGCCTGTGTGGCCACCTTTCACCCCTGGAGTGCTGCTGGAAACGAGATTGGGGTGGTTGGGGGCCATCTTAGGATCATGACCCACCAGCATGGTCTCCATAACTGGCATGTGGAAATATGTTTGTGTTTGTGGAAATATGAATGTGAAAAAAGTAAATCAGTAATTGAACATATTTATGTTATTTTATTTTTCAAAGATTTTATTTATTATTTTCAGAGAGAGGGGAAGAGAGAGCAGCAGAAAGAGAGAGAAACAATGTATGGTTGCCCTTCACCTGCCTCCAGCTATGGATCTGGCTGGAGACCTGGCTTGCAACCTGGCCATGTGCCCTGGCTGGGAATCGAACCAGCAACCTTTGGGTTCATAGGCCAGTACCTTATCCACTGAGCCACCAGCCAGGGCAATTGAATATATTTAAATAAATTTTTTATCTTTTTTAAAAACAAAACTTCATAACTAAGGACACTTTAAAAATTGATTCACCATGAGTAGCACTGGGAATTGGTTTTTGGTGGAGGAACAGCAGGTAAAGGGGATTTTGATCCATATTTAGAGACTGGAACAGAAATAAGAAAAATTGGGGTCTTGACTAAATGAAGATGCATAAACTGGTATACTTGAATTTGCATATTATCAAACAGAAGGATTCCAGGGAACCCTCTGAAGTGAACACCTTTAAGCAGGAAAATTCCAAAGCCATGAAAACTGGGGGATACACCTCCATAAGGCAAAGGTCCCAGAGAGAAAAATATAATCTAAGTATAGTCATGGCCCAGGGATCCCAGAGCTCTTAGTTGCTATCCAGAAAAGAGGCCAGGGAATCCTTGGTGATTGTTCCCAAGAGCAGCTGCTGTGGCTGCCAAGGCCACAAGGAGCCGCCCAGTCAGAAAGAGGCTCCAACATGAAAGGTGAGCACTGATGGCCCTGCTGACAAAACTGTCACTCATCTCCCCAGAACACTTGGGGTCACGTGGTCACTGGCCTAAAGGGTGACCTGTGAAACCCAGCAGAAGTCCAGAAGTGTGGCTCCTAGGAACAAAGAGAAATGCTTGCTTCAGAAGGCAGCCAGGGGTTGAAGGGTCGATGACCAGGCAGTGTTAGGACAATGCGTCAGTTTGTCAAGTTGTGAAAATAGCAGATCTTTAAAGGATAAGGATTCCGGCTTCCTATTGGATATGAGGAGGTTCACCAAGAGTTTGAGTGAAGATAGCTGTGTCCTCCCACAGCACATGGGCCACAGGCCGTGAAAGGCCCTGGCGGGGGGTGGGGGTGGGGGTGACTAACCCAGAGCCTTCCCAGGAGCCGGCCTGGCACAGGTGGAAGAAGGGGGAAACTTTAAAGGAGGGACAAAGCCCACTTTGTGGTAAGGCCAACTCTGCTTCTTCTAGAACCCTCTCCCAGCTTCCCTTTTATTATTAAACCCTGGTCTACCCTGAATAACAACAATAATAGTTACTTTTTATTAAGCATTTTACCCAATTCTAGATTAGTACAGCCTATTTATTTTATATGCCTTGCTCATTTAGTCCACATAACAGCTCTAATTTTCATTTTACATGTGACAAAACTGAAAGTTAAGAAAGGTAACCTGCTTATCTGAAATCACAGGGCCCAAAACATGGCAAAGTTGAGATTTAAAGCAAGATCGGCTTGAATTCAAATTACATTAAAGCCTCCTGTTCTGGGGCTCCCGCTCAGATTCCAAACTGCCCTCTTCCCCTCCTAGCAGACTTGATGTAGAAGCACCTACCTTCCTGTTCATTCAGCTCCCTAAAAGGAGAGTGCCTAATGCTATGCCTGGAATAGGTTTTACTTAAGTTAAGACTCGCTCTTCCAAAAACCTGCTTAGGTGGCTTACCAAGATGTATGCCGTCCAACAGGCCCATAGTAGATACTCAGAAAACGTTTGTTTGGTTGATGTCAGCTTCCAGCTGAGATTGTGAGAGATCTCAAGGAGCAGAGCTCCACAGGGGAGGATGGTGGCCGGTTCCCCTGGGCCCTTTCACCTGTTGCACCAGATCCCTCGGGGCTGGGAGATGCAGTTGTAGCCAAGAACCCTGCTGTCAGGCCTGCCAAATAGGAGGGGCTGCCTGGAACCCCATGGATTCTACCGCACAGATGACTCTTTGAATCTTTTGTACAATAACCTTGGGCCCAGGTCTCCTCACTTGCTAATAGCTAGTATTTGACAAAATTACCATTTATCTTTATCTAATGATAATATAATTTTAAGCTACAGATGTCCTGTTTTTATGAGGTCACTCTCAATCAGAAAGTATGAATGTTTAGGGTGGAGTCAGGAGATGTTCTCCAAAGGGAAAAATTATAAATACTTGAAAAACTTTGCTAAGTAAAGTTTTCTTCAAGGGTGGGCAGGGCAGGAGAGAGCAGGGGGTAGGGGATGGGACAACCACAATAAAACAATAAAAAGGAAATTAAAAATAAATAAAAATAAAAGAAAATTTCCTTGTGTGCTGACAGCGTAATCTATTGCTCTGAACTCTTCCTCTTACTATTCATTCAACAGGAATATTTGTTTCTTTTTTCTTTAGTGGAAAAAGCTACTATCCGACCAGCTAAAAGCATGGACTCACTGTGCTCAGTGCCTGTGGAAGGTGAGATTTCACAGTTGTACTTGGGACTGGGAATTGCAGCTGGGAGACTGGAGGTGCCGCACCAGACTTGTGGCTGTAAGCCACTGGGCGTGCTGGGTGTCCAGTCACAGCCACACACAATCCCCCAGGCCCAATGCCCTCCCTGGCCCTTTCTGAACTTGATGGCTTTACATAGCCCTTACATGAACCCCCCTACTCCACGGCAGGAGTAGGCAGAGGCAGAGACAACAGCTGCCTCCCATTCACCCCTGAACCAGGTAAAGGGGCAACATCTGAAACCAAGGCAGATGAGCATCTTCTCCCTTGGGCTTAAAGGAGAGCCAGGCACTCCTTTAAATCCAAAGGACCTCAGAATTTTGTGCCTCGATATTGTGTCTTGAACTTGCTTGTTTCCATAGACGTTAGGTTCATCGTGCTTGTCAAGTCATGATTTTGAGTTGGTAGATTCATTCATTGATTCATCGGTAAACATTAAAAGGTGCCAGCCTGGCAAGTAGCTGGACATCACTTATTGGAGTACATGTGCACAGCTGCAAACAAGGTGACACCTATCATCAAAGTGACGCCTCACCGTCTTGGTTCTTCCAGGACTGACTCGCTGGTACCTCTTCTGCTAAGCATCCAGCACCACTGCTACAAGTTACAAAGCACAGAGATTCCCTAGCAATAGACTAAACTCCCCTTCCTTACTCCATGGCTTCCCAACCCCTTTAATGTAGAACATTTTGCTCTTTGATAAGTGAAGCAACTAGAAATAATACAGGAACTCTCCAGAACAACTTTTAAAAATAATTCTCAATTTGTAAAATACTCAATGAACCCTTTAAACAGACTCAATGCTTTTATCATTTTCTCCCCTTTCTGTTCATCCATTTGCTTTGGTTTTGAAACCTCTGGGGGCAAATCTTGCTCAGTTGTACAGAATTTAATATTTAAAAATCCAGGTCAGCACTTTCATGGGCTTTGGGCAGGTTATCTAAGTTCTGAGTCTCGGTCTCCTCAGGTGTTAGAGATACTCACACTTTTCCTACAGAGTGGTCATGAGAATTTTAAACCCAATGTTCTATGACCAGCAGAGCACTTAGTACCTTGTTGGAAATTACTGCCCAGATCTCAGGCAGCTCACTTGTCATCTCCCAGCTTATTTATTTCTCACGCAGACTTTTTTCTTCTTTCCCTTCACTTCTCCGTCAGCCAGGAACTCGAGCCTCACATCTGGGCTTTCTAACCTTTCTGGTTTCTCATCCTCTGAATCTAAGGGCAGAAGCCTGGGAAAAGGGAAAAAGGTCTAGCTAAGGACGGCATTTGTTTCCTTGCCTGGAAGTCAAACCCCTGTTTGGGTCCATAAGATTCTGTTCTTTTGTCCTGTATGTCCTCTCCATTTCGAACAAACACCGTTCTATCATCTCCCATCCATTCGTTTCTGCTTTCATGGTCTACACTTTATGCTTGGCGAGCGGCTGCTCTGTTGAGTAGTTTTAGATGCAGCTTCCTTTTGGAAACTGCTCTACCTGCAAAGCTGAAAACAGACACATATAACATAGCAATAAATGGCCCTATCAGGGCATCATGACAGAATAGGCACATAAGATGCTTCTGATCTTATCAACCAAATGTTATGAACCTGTCTTTTTTAGGGCAGCAATGCCCTTATTAGAATGATGTGCATTTTGTTTCTTACACTTTTCCAACAAGTACTTATTAGTTAAGCTGTGATTCAGGATCCTAGGATGGGATGTACCCAGGTCCCTCTTCCTCCCTGGGAAAAGGATGGAAGGCAGGACGGGTGGGGTGCAGCCAATTCAGATATTCCCAGAAAATGTGCCTTCTGCCCTGTGGTCATCCCAGGCCGACACCCAGGACATGGGGCAAAGACTTGCACACACACCAGTACCATTTACACATGGAAATATCACCACCTTTCGCGGTCACTGCCTTCTCACAGCAGTGGAAGTCCAGGTAGTTCTGCCAACAGTTCCTGGTCTGGTTCTGGTTAGGGAAGCAGCTGTCAAAAAGGACAGTCTTGTAGTTCTTGATTTTGGTCTTGATGTGTTCTGCCATGTTGCTGACTCCCAAAGATGCCCCTGAAGCTGCATGCAGTTCCATCCAGAACAATATCCCTTTTTGATATTCCAGTGTTGCATGCCTTCCCGTACCAGGAGGCTGTGCAGCGTGTGTGGCCACGCTGCTGACCACGTGTTTGTCTGCTTTCTTGCTAGGGGCAGAAACCAAAGGAAATTTCAGTCGAACAGTCACCACTGGTGGGTTTTTTATTCCAGCAGCAAAAATGCATGGAACTAGTGCTGGCAGCTCTTGTGACCTCAGCAAGCAGGAGGGTGACTGGGGCCAGGAGGGGATGCCAGCTGGAGCAGAGGGAGGGTTTGACACGAGCGGTGCCCGAAGCCAACCCCAGGGTGCTCAGGCCCGGTTCCCACCGGAGCAGCTGAAGGTGTTCCGGCCCGTCGAGGATCCTGAGAGTGAGCAAACAGCCCCCAAGATGCTGGGTATGTTCTACACCTCGAACGACAGCGCCAGCAAATCTGTCTTCACCAGCAGCCTCTTCCAGATGGAGCCCTCACCCCGTCATCAGCGCAAGGCCCTGAACATCTCTGAACCCTTTGCCGTGTCCGTGCCCCTCCGTGTGTCAGCGGTCATCAGCACCAACAGCACCCCATGCAGGACACCCCCAAAAGAGCTGCAGTCTCTTTCCAGTCTGGAGGAATTCCCTTCCCAGGGGTCGGAGAGTGGAGGTGGGCCTGAAGAGGAAAAGCCGCTGGGAGCTGAGACGTCTGCAGGTAAAGCAGGGGAGAGAAGTTCTCTTTCTACTGCAAGAGATGAAAAACCAGACTTAAATTTACTTAAACAGAGTTTGCAAGACAAGGTAGTCAAGTTAAGACTGTGGGCCCTGGGCCAGACTGCCTATCAGGAAGTTGTCCATCACAATCACAATACATCTGGGTGGCTCAGTTTAAACAACAGATTGCTGTGACCTCAGGCTACAAGCTTGATATAGCCTCTGAATTGACTGTGTGAAGTGAAAGATTGGATTAAGCAGGGCTTCTCAACCTTAGCATTGTTGTTGACATTTGGGGCTGGGTAATTCTTTTTGTGGGGAACTGTCCTGTGCTTCCTAGAATATTTAGCAGCTTTTATGGCTTCTCCACTAAATGCCAGTAACCACTCCCACCAAACAGCAATGTCTCCAGCCATTGCCAACTGTCCCCTGGGGAGGGGAGGCGCAAAGTGGTCTCCAGCTGAGGACTATGGGACTAGATCTTCTATTTCTGATAGTCTGTGAGCCTGGGATCTGAGGACAGGAAATTGCTGGTAAAGGATGTGAGAGAGCAGTGAGCTGGGAGGGTTCGCTCCATCCTTGTCAAGCAAGACTAGCCCAGGTCGGTGACTGTGCTGGGAATGACCGCTCCTAAAATGATTTATGAGTCTCTTCCAACTGATAAGTCTCATCCTCCTTGCAGCTTCTGTACCTAAGAAGGTGGCTCTTGAGGACACCAAGCCGGGACCAGACGCAGTGAGGACAGTGGAATGCAACAAAGGTCCTTCCCTGGAACCAGGAGCCCAACTGGAGGAGAAGAAAACCTCAGAAATCTCCCTGAACTGTCAACATTCAAATGAACTGGGGCAGAGGTCGGATCCAGAGAAGGTGGTGGAGAAGGGTCCAGAGGCTGGCCAGGTGGAATCTGGAGCTCTGCAGGAGGGCCCCAGGGATGGAGCAGAGGCGGTGTTTCTGCATGAGATGGTAAGGTGAACCCACCCACCATCTGGTCTAGCCAGTATAGTCTTCTTAAGACTATACTTAAGTATAGCTTAAGTAGGTTTTTTTTTTTTTTTTTTTTTTTCTGAAGAACCGGTTTCTGCCAGAGGGATTTTAGGAGAGAATTTTCTAATCAGAGGATTTTTCTTTTTTTCCACAGAGGTCCTATAGTAATGAGGTTAGGTTCCCTAGGACATACTCAACTCTAAATATTTCTGACCTGAAGTTACCATAGCTAGTAATATGCCTGTAGGTTGTAATGACATTCCATCCCAGAAGCAGCACAAAAGCTGCTTGTCATATCCCAGTCCCAAAGATGACGACCCTTCATGGAACCTCTTCCCTTCTTCCAGACATCCTGGATGGACAGTGTCTATGTTTGTGAAATGTCCTGTAATATTTCCAGGATCTGTTCCTTCCTCCTCTGGCTTCTGGAGAGGCCAAAACATGACACCAGAACTTACTAAACCCCTTCCACTTTTTAGAGGTAGAACTTTCCTAGGTGTTTTAGGACGTCCTTGCATGAGCTAAAGGTGTGAGAAGGTTCTCCATGGAGGGGCCCTGCAGTGGGAGGCAGCGTCCCTGAGGAGTGTGCCGAAGGGGTATAGGCAGCTCTTTTCGTTTGACTTGCTTCCAATGTCCTGGTTTCCAGGAAATGCACAAAAGGCCCATGTGCTGGGAGTTAGGGTGGTGCAGGGACACCACAGTGTCCTCAGGAGGCTAAGGTTCCTGTAAGACATGTTTGCATTCGTGGACAGAGAAGGACACAGAGATGATTATAGTGATTAAATTCCGGGAGGCATCAAGCTCGAATGGCACAGCTTTAAGAAACAGAGTCAGCACTGAGGGGAGAGCCGGGTTGGGTCCATGGGAGCAAGTGAAGGCACCGATGTACTTATTAATTTAAAACCCTGCATTAGACACCTACTTTGTGCCCAGCCCTCTGCTGAGCACTGGGCTCGTTGCAGTGTACAGGATGGACACTGTCCTGCCTTCTTGGAGCTGACAGCTTTGGGGGTAAAAGGTTACCAAAGAAGTCATGTCCAGGATGATATGGAAGCATGGAGTTTTGTGGGAGCATAGAACATGAGGACCCAGCCTAGTCAGAGAGAGGAGGAAGGTCAGAAGGGTTAGGGAAGGCTTCTCCGAAGAACATATATTTAGGTTGAGGACTCAGCTAGAAGAAAGGAGTAGAGGGTATAATAGAAAGATAAAGACTTCCAGGAAGAAAGAGTAAGATATGCCATGACTCTGGGGTGGGAAAGAGCATGACAAATTTAAGGAATGGGAACAAGGCCAGAGAACAGAAACATAGGCCAAAGAAAGTGAGGCTCAGGGAGGAAGGGGCCATGGCAGGCAGGGCTGCTTGGAAGGGATTCGAAGATTAACCTAGGGACAATGGAAACATTGATTTGTCCTTTTAAAGGTCTGTTCTATATGGAGGATGGCTTGGAAAAGGGCAGCGAGGAGGTGGGGATGCCGGTTAGGAGGCCGTGTGTACAGAGCAGGTATGAAAGAGGGTGGCTTGAATTAGGATGGGGCATTGGGGATGGAAATGGAGGGCTTTCAGACCTATTTAGGAGGCAGGGTGAACTGGCCCTGGTGAGGGATTATTTAAGGACTGAGAAAGAAGGAAGAGTCAAGCACAACCCAGAGGTTTTAGATGCAAGCAAAAAGATGCACGATGACCATGGTTCACTCACTGAGATGGCTGGCAGCGAAGTGGGAGTTTAGATGTTCGTTAATCTAAATGTACTCACCTTAGCAAGGGCTCACTTAATGTAGATGCTGACATGAGTGAAGAAATGACCTTCTGAAGGAGAGCACAGTCTAGTAAGTAAAGTAGCAATGTACACAAATAAATGCGATACAGTACAATCAGATCTCAAAAATGTTTCTGCCTTTTGAGTAAGTAATCCAATCCTGGAGAGGTATTTGAAAGAAATGGTCAAAAGAAACAGGGAATCCATTTCATTTTAACAGACCCTTTTATTGGGCAACTGTTCACAGCAGACCAAGCACCTTTTGGCCTTGAGGGATCAAATACAAAGGAACACAATCCCTGACGTGAAGGAGCTCACAATCCCTTAGGAGAAATGAAACAAACACCAAATTAACTATAAAATGGAATGACACATGACCAGAGCCAGGTGACAAGTATGTCAGGTTGGCATCAGGTCAGACTTCGCAGAAAGGTCCACACCCCCACTGGGTGGAGGTGCCTCCTGATACTTCTGCTTGGAGTAAAATTAGACCCTGGGACAAGAGATGAAAGGAACTGAAATGTATTTCCCTGGAGCTGACCAGGCCTCCCTTTATCACTTGCGTGTCAGTAGTGGGGCTTTGCGTAATGAAAGAGAGGCATCAGACAAGGAGAAGCTGGACCTGAGGGGAGCCTGGGATCAGCAGCAAGATAGGGGAGGAGGCAACCCATCCCATGAGCAGTGGTTATCTGTGGGTAGTAGGCATATAATATTTTGCTGTTTTTGTGTTCTTTCTTTTCTATGTATTAAAGTTTTTTCCATGGGAAATATGTTTGTTTTTTTTTATAATAAGGGGGAAGAGCTTTATCTATTTGCACATCAGGTTTCAGGGCAAGAGTTCACGTTTTCATGCCACTGGGGGACTCTAATTCTTGTGTACCATTCAGTAAACCTGATGTTAAATGAGACCAGGGATTTGATTTGTTTTATAAGCATCAATGGATAGGAATTCCATGCTTATGTTCTGATGTAGACACAACTGGCTTTCAGTCCGAGTCTGCCCCTATGCAATTTCAAAAAACTGTTTGACCTATTTGAACATGTCTCTTCCTCTCTAAAATAGAAGTAATTATAGTGGTTACCGCTTAGGGTTGATGGGAAAATTAAGTAAGAAAATGCAGTTAATTTAGTCTTTTAGTACATGTCAGCAACAAGATAACATTGCCTCACCCCCAATATTTCTGATCTGGGGTTGGTTAAATGTGTAGGTGCGGAACCCCAGCATAACGCACATCCTCGCCTGTATGTTATGGCACAGGGTAAGCAATGAAGAAACATCCGGTTATTTTTGGTGCTGTGTCCTTTGTTTGGTGAGGTAGTGTGGCCTGGCACAGCTTAGTCCTGTCACTCTCCTGGCAGACAGTGGGGATGACAGCCCCAAGAGTCTTTGATGCAAAAATAATCAGTTTCTTGTTGTTTTTCAGGATGAAGATAATCTAGCCGGCACCCTGATCTGGCCTGAGATTCAACAGGAGCTCAAAATCATTGAATCTGAGGAGGAGCTGTCCTCAATGCCATCACCTGCTCTCAAGAGCAGCCCAACTCAGCCCATTCTTGAGTCAAGTCCAAGGTCTTTTGCTCCCCCAGAGCCTCCTGGGAGCTTGCCCTGTGTCTCTCCCCCAGGACCAGTCTCTGCCCCTCTGGAGGAGTGGACTAGGGATCCAGCCAATCAGAGCACACAGGGGGCTTCTACAGCAGCCAAGAGAGAAAAGTCAGAGACAACCAGCTGCCTCCATAGATCTGAGACTGAGAAGGACCGCCGCCCAGCCCCCACCAGCCTGGCTCTTCTGAAAATTGTTCCATTTGAGACAACTTCTCTACAATCAAGGGTGGAGGTGGAAGGCCCAGGGAAACTGTCTCCTCTAATCCTGCCTGCTCCACCCCCTCCAACTCCTCTGGAGGAGGCACCCCAAGTCCAGCTATTGAAGGATGGCCCTGAGAGGGAAGACTCATCAAAGAAGGTGAGGGCAAATGCATACATAGACCAACTGAGGTCCAAAGGCAATCCTGGGATCCCCAGTCTTTGTCAGGGAGGAAAGGCCTCTCCAGGACAAGGTGAGAAACAAAAGTCAGAGAAGGCTGCTCCTGATGGGAAAGGCTCTGGTTCACCAAGCCCAACAAAGGAGGCTGAGATCTCCCTACAAAAAGAAGGGGATATAGCCCATTCAGTCCAGGAGCCCTCGGACTATGATGAAGATGATGCTGTGACAGATATTGCCCAGCATGGCCTGGAGATGGTAGAGCCCTGGGAGGAGCCCCAGTGGGTGACGAGTCCCCTTCATTCCCCTACCCTGAAAAATGTGCAAGAGGCTCAGGTGCAGGGCCTTCAGGGCTCCCGACTGGAGAAGAGGCTCTCTCATAGGCCTAGCCTCCGGCAGAGCCGTTCTCTCGATGGCAAATCCACGACTCAGAGCCAGTGGACCCTCAACGCTCCCTCCTCCAGCAGCTGTGCAGATCTGGAAGCAGAGAGGCATCCCGACCCTCTGCAGCCCCTGGCACCCAGGAGAGAGCTTCCTGGATGGGATGAGAAGGCCCTGAGATGCTTCAGAGAGTTCTCTGGCCTGAAAGGGACGGAGGCTCCTCCCAGCCAGAAGGGGCCAGGTGGTTTGCAGTCCAAACCAGCAGAAATCAGCCCTGTCTGCCTAGCAGAGGGAAAGGACCTGGGGGCACACCTGGGACATGGCAACCCTCAGACTGAGCAGGGTAGTGTTCCTAGATCAGAGAGCCACAAGGAGAGCTCACCTAGGGCACAGGATAGCACCTCACCTGGAGAGCATCCCCCAAAGTTACAGCTGAAGAGCACTGAGTGTGGGCCCCCCAAAGGGAAAAATAGGCCTTCCTCCCTCAACCTGGACTCTGCCATTCCCGTCGCTGACTTCTTCCAGTTTGAGAATGTGGCCTCATTTGGTTCACCTGGAATGCAGATCTCTGAGCCAGAAAACCCAAAAGTCACATGGACAACCTCACCTCACTGTAAAGTAGACCCCTGGAGGGTTTACTCCCCAGACGCTCAAGACCTAGACATTGTTGCTCACGCCCTGACAGGCCGCCGTAACTCAGCTCCCGTCAGTGTGTCAGCTGTGAGAACCTCCTTCATGGTCAAAATGTGCCAGGCCAGGGCAGTCCCTGTCATCCCACCCAAGATTCAGTACACCCAGATCCCGCAGCCGCTGCCCTCACAGAGCCCAGGGGAGGTAGGGGCTCAGCCTCTGGAGAAGAGCCAGGAGGAAGAACCTAGCTCAACTGGTGGGACCTCTCAGAAACCTGCCAAAGATGATTCTCTCTCCTCCTTGGAAAGCCCAAAGGAAGAGAAACCAAAGCAAGACACAGGAGCCATGGAGTCCCTGCCAATGGGTGCCACTGCGTCCGGCATATGTGATGGACCCTCCCTTTCTCCAGAACCAGGTTTGGCTAACCTGCCAGCAACCCAGGATGCAGCAGGGCAGTGCCGAAAACGCACATCAGAGACAGAGCCATCAGGGGACAACCTTCTTTCTTCAAAAATAGAGCGACCATCAGGGGGTTCTAAGCCTTTCCACAGGTCAAGGCCAGGAAGACCCCAGAGCCTAATCTTATTCAGTCCTCCTTTCCCCATCATGGACCACCCACCTCCTTCCGCAGTGACAGATTCCAAGATCCTGCTGTCCCCCATCAGAAGTCCCACCCAGACAATTTCCCCTGGCCTTCTTTGTGGGGAGTTGGCAGAAAACACATGGGTCACCCCAGAAGGGGTTACACTTAGGAATAAGATGACCATTCCTAAGAATGGCCAGAGACTAGAGACCTCAACCAGCTGTTTTTATCAGCCCCAGCGGAGATCAGTGATCTTGGATGGAAGAAGTGGGAGGCAAATAGAATGACATCAGTTCATCTGCTGGTGCCTGGAAAAATGCCATGATTCATCTGGAACTTATTACAGGGCTAGCTTACTGTGAGTCCAGGCACAGGTTATCCAAGTTTGGGCTTACTTTGGCTCCTTTTTCCCTGCCTTCAGCCTTTTGGCCACTTATTAGTCAGGTAAGGGAGAGGATGAAACGCTTTCCTCCAGCAAGATTTGGGGCTTGTCTGTGAGTCGCATTAGTCTCCCATTGACATTATCTATTACTGGATGTGATAATGATTTTTGAAAGGAAAGACAGATCCTTTGTCTGTGTAGGAAAATGTTGCTATGGAGGTTTGAAAGCTTCCTCGTTACTTCATGCTTTTTAATGTTCTCTAAAGCACGAGTTCTTTTAGACCAGTTTTCTGATAAGCTTTGTAAAAATGTACTATCCAAAATAGAAGCAGATTTGGAAGAGCAAACTAACGTACACTTAGATCTCCCAGTGAGGGGATTTCCTCCTGTCCTTGCCTGGAATTCCTGCTGACCTGCCCTAGATGGCTCCATGTACCAGCCTAGAAAAATGGAATCCACACTCAGGAGCAAACTGAGACTGGCACAATCTAAGAAGACTTCCTGGCTCTGGCTTTTATTAGTTTGGGGCTCCAGCTGCCACCATCCTGACCTCGGAGTTATAAATCCAGTAGTTGGGCAGGGTGGGTGGTGAGCTGAGTGAGGGGTACCTCAGAGAAATGTGCCAGATGTTCATTTAGATAGGCGATAGTGAAGTGATCTGCTTTCATTCCAACGTCACAGTCCAAAAACAGGATGTTGGCACAGAGAAAAGCCTCCCATGTAGACAGAACTACACTCCAAGCCAAATGTGTTTCAGCTGGTGGGACATTAGCAGAAAACACCTCTAGGTCAGCCTCACTCTCCTTACCCACTAGGCTGGGGCTGGAGTGCAGGAGAAGGTAAGGGAGAGCCCCGGGAGGCGGGGCACGAGCCCTGGCAGGGTGATTAGCCTTACCACTGGATGGCAGGCCCCGCCCTACTGAAAATGGATTTCATTTTAGCCAGTGGACTCCTTCGTTTCTCCCTCCCGCTTCATGGCTGAAGGACAGATTTTGAGGCCCCTTTTCACAGTCACCCTCACCCACCACCCATCCCAGGCACTCAAACTTGCCCTTCTCCCATCTATATAAAAGCAGAAGCAATAAACCAATCTGATTTTATGCCAGTTATTTAGAACTTCAAAAGGCTCTTTCCTTTTCAATTGGAGAGAGGAAAAGAACTAATACCACCCCCCCACCCCCGGCAGATCTTTGGTGTTCATCTGCCAAGGGCCTCACAGAGCCCATCTCAAGGCAAAACCCATTGAGGTATACACTTGGAAACCTTCTAAGACAACTATCTTATTTGCAAAACAAAGAAAAATAGACCTATTTTAAGCCCTGTGCACCTTCTCTCAGATTCAAGTCTGGCTGAACTCCATCTAGAAGCTCAGTCACTGTAGAAATTTCTCTTAAGAGCCAGCAGTTACCTCTGGGAAGACCTCCCCACCGAGGCTGGTGCTGGGCTAGGTAGGAGATGAAATGACCTTCTAAGTGAGAGATTGGAGGCTGGTGCCTTGCAACAGTTACAAGGCACTCTCTCCCTGCTTCCCCGATAAGCCTTAGAAACAGTTTTGGAATCTTGTCCCATACCTTTTAAGCTGCTGTGTATTGCAGAAGTCTGTGTCTCTGGCAGGCGCCTGCCAGCTGCCGAGTCCTGCTTTCAGAGGCACTGAGATGAGGGAGCAGGGGGATCAGTCAATACATAGGCCTTTGGTCAGGGTCTTTGCATTCTCGTTAGGTGCGCGAGACGTTGGACCAACAGCCAATGGGATGTCAACCCCTAAGGAAAGTCCTAGCATTTTCCCCTAGCGGAGCCAGGTGAAGAATACCGTAGTGACAGATGAGAAAGGCCAGGTTATGGAGATGTGAAAAGTACATTCTTGCCTTATCAGAAAATGTGGGCAGATAGTTTTTCTATCAATCTCAGTGCACTGTGGTGTCTACGCTATGATAAAGACCATGTTCCAGTCAGAATGCAGTCGAGGAAAGGGACTGCACTGTGCTTCGCCACCAGAATTCTGAGCCAAGGAATGAAATATTTATTTTGTGGTTATTTCAAATTTTTGTTTGTAGCATTTACAGGATAAAATTTTGCTTGGATGTAGGCAGAGAAGCCACTGTTTACATATTAACAAGTGAGTCCAATTTGAGGCACCCATGTTCCCAAAACACATTTCCTTTGTAGCTTCATCTTCAGCTGCATGATGGGTGTGTAGATGTCATCATGTGACACAATGACAACTGTCTGGAGGTATTTCCTACTCCGAGCTTTCCTGGCCAGTCAGTACAGAAGGCCTTGGAAGCTGACTCACTTCTCAGTCAGTGTCCCACTGCTGAAGAGTGCACTTCTCCTTTGACTATCACCTAGCCTGTCAACTGTCACAAATATGTTCATAAACTTCCAGTGGGCTGGGGATAGCCTGGCACTGAGGTAATTCCATTCCAAGGCAAAGAAAACTTATCTATTACCCCTGAAATTGTTCCTTAAAATGCCCTGAGATTACCTACCTGGTCACCCGCTTGGGACTGAAATGAGAACGGCTGGTTGGGAATTGGAGCCCATCCAGGGGAGGGACAGGAGAGATGCTGCTGTTTTTAGGAGGATCTACAAAATACCCTAGAAAGGGCTGCAGAATCAAATTTTCTAAGGACAACTTCAAATCAACTATCAGTCCTCAAAATAGGGGGGAGCTGGTTTTTAATGTTAAATTTAAGTGTTTTATTTCAGTATTAATGGTTGCTTAAGATGAGAATAACCTATATTTATTGACAAAATGAGTTTTCCAGGCCAAACTTTTTTTTTTTTTTTTTCAATATGAACTAGAGGGAATTGGTTTTTATTCTCTACTTCACATGGAATATGAAGAGACCTGAGCAAGAGCCCCGTTAAGACACTGTTAACCTAAAATTCAAAACATGGATTACATCAAAATTCTGGATCCTGGGGAAAGTAGAAGTGGAAACATCATTCCCTTCAACAGATAATATTCAGTCACAGCTTAGTAATACTGTGCTGGGTACTTTAGGACTCTTAAATCCTTGTTGAGTCTAATGAAAAAAAAAAAAAAAAAAGAAGAAGGATGGATGGTAGCAAATGAAACAGCTTGTAAACAACCAGGAGCAAAATTTAAAACCATTAAGTCACCAAATGAAAGTGAAAGTGGGAAAACTGTAGCAGCTAGCATTTTTCCATATGATAGTTAAGTGTTCAAGTCACCTACTGTGATCAAATTGAACACAATTGCAGATCAAAAAGAAAGTAGGAAGACACTTGGGTGCTGAGATTTTTGCTTCAATCGTTAAACAAATGAGAGAGTAGTAACTAAGCATAAATAGTCCTCCAGTTCTGTGTGGTCTTAACTGGTTTGGTTGTGAAGCCCTGTTGGATCTCTGCAAATGTGCAAGGTGATACCTGTGTTCCATACACCCTGAGTGGTTTAGGAGACTTCCATCATTAAAAAATGGGTTAACTTCTGCTGCTGCGAAATTTTAGGCCCAAGGTAAAACTGTTCCTTTCTTGTCTAGCACATGATATTCATGTTTGACTGAAAGTGGGTTGGACAGTCATTTACCTACACAGGCCTTGGATTTCCGCCTGAATAGGGACTGGGGGACATGGGATTCATTTATCTGGGATTGAAATGGAAGAGGTTCAGGGTAGGTCCAATTCCCACCAGGATTGACTAGAGTTGCAGTCTTCAACAGTCTGCCCTGATGACAATCTAAATCTTGGGTTTAAGTGTTGCCAGGAGTATGATGTTCCAGCAAGAAGTTCAGCTCAAAATGTAGAATAATAAAGAATGTGTCTTTGCCAACACCTTTTCTAGCAAAGACAGGCCAGAAGAGGAAGCAAACACCTTTCCAAGTATGAAGCAGAATGGGAAACAATAGAAGGGTAATTGCCTAAGATCATTGTCAGCCCAATAGGATGAAACTAGAAAACATCAAAGATTGATCGGCACACAGATCATTTAGTAGCCTTGAGGTTCATGAGCAAGGCAGGGATCATTTCTCTGTGAGGATAAGGGAAGATGTAACTAAATATAAGAAACCCATGAAAGCCATGCGTTTCACTGGATGAATCACAATGCTTTGCAATAACTTAATGCCACAGTACTTCCTGGCTTGTAATTTTGCAAGGTAAAGCACTTTTTCAATGGAGTTGATTAGAAAGCCACATGATTCCAACTGTTTGTTGAGCTTGATGAATACGTTTCCAATGATATAATCAAAATGTTTTTCTATTAATTAAAAAGTATAAATATTAAACCTATCCTTAGAGACATTTAAGTATAATTAAAACAGATTGTTATGCTTTTTAAAATGTACTCTAATAAATGATATAAAATATAATGCTTATGATGGTGCTATGAATTGGCGGAAGACATGGGATCATCAAAATTGATAGGAAGTGTATTAAGTACATCAAGCTCATTGTTCTAGTTCTGTTTGAGGTCATTGTGTGCGTGTGCGTGCATTTGTTTTTACTTCAAGGTTTGGTTTCACAGCAAGTCCTGGTGATTTGCTTTAGTAAATTTTTGTTTTCATTTTACCTCTTGTTAACTGTCAAACACTTGCAATTCACTTTCTTACAGTTGTAATCACACATGTGACCCAGCCTAGGTCAATGGATGTAGTAATGAAAAATGAGAAGAAAAAACAAGCTATTGCTTCTCTGTCCTCTGTTCCTCTCTGCTCTATGCCCTCTCACTCCAACTGGCCTCACACAATTGCTTTCGCTCTTAACCTTTCCCACAGTTGTTCTGGAGTCCTGTCCTTTCTGTCTCTTCACTGAGTGTTGCTGCCACTTCCTGGACTTCAGTAACACTTGACACTCCCTGGAGGATGCTTCTTTCCCTGAACCAAAAAGCCACTCATTTCCCCCAGGTTTCACAGACTACAGAGAGCTGAGATGCTCCCCAGTTTCTCACTTCTGCAGCATTGTCTTTCCATCCCATACAGAAATCTTTTACCAAAACGAATGGCATCTAGCTATTTCAACCATCGCTCTTTGTGGCCACGATGTAGTCAATGTCTCAGATTTCCAAGTGTTCGGCACCATACTCCTTTCTTAGCTTCTTCAGGCCTCAGGTGCATCATCTTAACTATTCTCAACCATTAACTTCCTTGACCACTAGTCCCTTAACCATATCAGCTTGGCAAACCTCCAAACTAGAACCAGGACCCTTACCACCCATTTTCTTTACTTTTATTGTGTCTTTTGAGTTAGATGAGATCTTAAATCCATGGTAGGAAAAAGCCTTTGGAAATTTATGGCTTACCACCTCAGCAGGGGCCTCATTCTCAAACCTCACAAAGGCTATTCCACTATTCCAATCACTTCCTATATGGATCTCCCCACCCCAAATGGACTATTGCTTCTTCATAACCTTACACTATCAGATGTTTCTTCCA
Organism: Noctilio leporinus; assembly: GCA_004026585.1. NCBI lineage: Eukaryota > Metazoa > Chordata > Mammalia > Chiroptera > Noctilionidae > Noctilio > Noctilio leporinus. Next base: position 66,673 of record PVIW01005961.1, read on the forward strand.
CCTCCTACCACCACATAATCTTATTCATGCCCATGGCTTTTTCTACCACCCATGCAGTGGTGACACCCCACCTTCCACTCCTGTCGCATGGATTTTTTAAATGGTTGCTACCTTGTCTCTACTGTCTCACTGGCATCCTCTTGTTTTCCAAACCTACTCTACATACTGCTGCCAAAGTCTAACACAGGATAGTGATTCACTTCAAAATCACCTGGAGACTGTGTTAAAACAGGTTCAGTCTCCATCCAGTTTTTTCTTTTTTTTTTTGTTTTATTGTATTACATTCATCCCATTCCCCCCCACCACCCCCCTGCTCTTCCTCCCACCCCGAGTCTATCCCACATGTTGTCCATGTCCATGGATCATCCATGCTGGTTCCTTGTCCATCCAGTTTTCTGACTCAGCTTTGGAATAGGGCTCAACATTTTCCATTTCTAACAAGTGCCTGATTAGATGATGCTGATGTTACTGGTCCAGGTTACTTTTGAGTAACCTGGACTGATAATTCAGTTTAAAATCTTCATTAGCTGTCTTCTGCCTGCTTAAGAATCTCTTGTGAAAAGTATGTATTATTGGGCTGTACCTTCAAGATTTTTAGTGGGTCTGATGCAGTGTCCAAGGACCACCCCGTGACCTACAGGATAAAAATCCAAACCCTTTAACGTGGAAGTCCAGGCTCTCTGTAATCTATTCTTCACCTAACTCTCCAGCATTGTTGAACTAGGTATTTAAATATTTAGTACAAATCCCTGCCCCAACTTTCTGTATGTATATACTGTTCCCACTGCATCGACCCCACCTCCCTTATGCATGTGGCAAACATCTAGTCCTCCACCCAAATGCATCTTATTCCAGCTACAAAGAAGCCATCAAAGTTCGTTGCGCTCTCTTCTGCCTCACCTATCTTACATACACTTCCTTTACTGAACACCTCTGTGTTAATTGATATGTCCACCTTCTATTAGTTAATGAACTCTGAACATTAAGATCTCCAACACTGAAAGTGTCTGGCAACTAATAGAAGTGGGGGGTGGGGTAGTGGTGATTGATAGAGAGCAGAAGGTCAGAAGCTTAGGCAATACAACATGGATCCAGAATAAATAGAATCAGAATAAATAGAATACTGGGAAAATTTCCACCATGCTTATGCCTAACACATTTATCCACCTAAAGCCACCCAAACAACTACCTGGTCAAACATCTTTTTCCCTTTTCCAGGATCCCACCTTCACCCAATTGATCTTTTAACAATTTTTCACACATCATTTAATTTCCCAACATATAATTACCAAAAAAAAAAAAAAAAAAAAAAGGCACTCCTTTAATGAGCATGTATCTCCTACTATCACTAAGCAAAGATGGTGTCCTTTCTCTCACATGATTCCTAAGTAACAGAATACATAGGTAACTAGTAATTTTACTCTCCCCGACCTACATGCGGCATCTACAAAGGTCAGCTGAAATGAGTAGGAGCATGATTAACCAAAAAGGGTGTTATCTCCCTGATGCTGTCATAGCTGGAAGGAGAGGGGAGCACTTTGCAATTCCATCAGGCAAAATTTTTATTTTTCTTACATTCTCTCATTTGTTCAGCAACCTGGCCTCTGGTTCTCCCATGTTACTTCATTAGGACATGGCCAAGACAGGTCAAAATAGAGGGGAGAATCATGTCAGCGTGTTACCTCTAATCTGGGCTAGTTTTCAATGAAAGATGCAACCTGGCGCCACTATGATGAGACATCTTTGTGCTCAGGCCACCCACTTGGTTTAGCTGTCAAATAATCTCATCAAAATGTTTGCAGATCAAAATCCTAAGGGAAGATTATAAAGATGGCAATTTTTCCACCCCATACCTCAAGAACCACATTTAGGTTGAACCAATACACTGGCTATCTTACTCTTTTCCCAATATACCAAAATTGTTCCCCACTCTGGGTACTGTCCTTGCTGTTACCATAATGTGGAATTCTCCCCAAAGCTATTTATATGGGTCAGTCATGCTTCATCTGGTCTTTGTTCAAAAATCATCTCCTTAAAGAAGCCTTCTAGCAATGCCCTTCTTCCCACATCCTATTTCCTTGCCCCAGTTTATGTTCTCTTTACCACATTTACTACTACTACCAGGAGACACATTATAAACTTATTTATGGCACAATCTATACCACTACCATGCTAAACTAGGGTAGGATCTTTGCAGTTTTTACTCATTGCTATAGCACCAATGCCTAATATAATACCAAGTGGTCAATATATAGTTTTTGAATGGCTGAACAGATTCAGACTGGATGCCAAATAGTTTAAGGAAAAAACTTAATTTAAAACATAGCAGTCACCTTTGGTAGCTGTATACACACCTACTCCTCATAATACTGCCTTCGCTAAAAACCTGTTGAGAATTCTTCTGCAAGAATTATTTTCAGGGCCAGTTTATGAATTACATAATCAGTCTTTTTAGTTCCTAAGTCATATTGTTTCACCAGCTTCACAGTGTTAAAAAGCCAACTAAGCAAAGAAATACACAAGAATATACTCAGGCTCTCAAGGCCACAGAAGTTCAGAAGTTTAGATGACTAATGACAGAAACTAACTATATTACTTCTCAAGAACATAGACTGACGATTAATGCTCACACACATGAAGATTCTGAAGTATGAAATAAAACACACATTTTGGCCCTGGCCAGGTAGCTCAGTTGGTTAGAGGGTTGTCTTGATACACCAAGGTTTCAGGTTTGATCCTGGGTCAGAGCACAGTGATTGCATAGGAGGATGGAACAACAAATCAATGTTTCGCTCTCTCACTCTCTAAAAGAACCAATAAATTTTAAAAATTAACGAAATTAAAAAAAAAAAAAAAAAAAACACATTTTGGGCATAGATCAAATTATTGTTGGACAAAGAATATACAGATTATAATTCTTACAATTTACTTCCACTGTGGGTGGATGTTGCTGAATTGTACCCATGACTGTTTAGCAGAGGATGCGCCCATTCTTCCCGTTACTCAGTACCTTCAACTTGCCCACACTCCAGCCCACGCAGCATTTGCGCCCATCTCTTCCCACTGACCTGGCTAAACGCCATCTTCTTCCTGAGTCTGGGCATACTAAAGACTTTCTATCTTAAAAGTATTATTTCAAACAGGTGGAAATAAAACTGTAATGTTTAGAGGAAAAAATAAATAAAAGAACAGGAAAAATGACGGCAATATCCCGAGTTTCAGGATTGTAGCTTATTCAAAAGCACATTTAAATGTCATAGGGCAGAAGAGGTCATTGTCCATCTCAGAAATGCTTCCCCAGTAGGCAACAAAGGGACTCCCACTCAGGACCACATGGAGCTTTCTCTTTCCCCATGTACAATGTACTCCAATTCTATTAACCAGCCAAAGATATAGAATGGGTGCTGGTAGGTTAACTCCACAATCTTTCCTTCTGTAGTAAAAAGGCTAAATGAGGAGTAAAGATAACTAGAAGGACAAAGGTACTATACCAAGTGATATATGAGGTGTTCATAAATGAATGAGTTATTCTAGAGCCATACAAACAAATCAATCTCTTTACTGGAGAGACACACCTCTCATCTGTATATTATGTGAATATACTAACACATGAAAGATCACATCACCTTGTTCATGGATACATTTAATATCCCGTACCCTTCCCACCTTCAAAACATAATAGTATACAAAATATAAAATATCTTAAATATTTATAAAAATCGCAAGAAAAAAATAGAACGTATGAAAATATTTTTATCTGAATTTGCCCTCACTGCTGAGAGGCAGCTTAGTTTGCCTTGAGTTCATAACTGTTGAGTGGATAGGAGTATGCCCTGCCTAATACTATTCTGTCCCGGAGGAGCTTAAATAAAACATAGTAGTTGCAGAAGAGTATGAGAGCCATAGAAAGCGTGTGGTTCCACTTCTCCGACCGCAGTAAGGAATACAGCTGGTAGAAGACGACGCTGCCCTCAATGAGGATAAGCAGATTTAACAGCCTTAAGGGATGATGAAACAGAAACTGTAAGGAAATTAAAAAGCAAAACGTTATTTCATAGAGAAGTAAAGACCACAGTTATTCTCTTTTTTCCCAAAGTAATCTCTTGGGTTCCTATATGCAATAACAAATAGATCTGATTATTGAGTATCAACCAGGCTAGTTCTTGTGGTAGAGACCCAAACCTTTTCCTTTTTGCTCAAGGAATAATAAAATAAATGTTATTTCAATGCCCCTGAGATATGAAAAGGAATTATACCCATAAGAACTCTGTTTCTTAGATTCTAGGTTTACATTTTATTTGAGATAACCAAAAATGTATTTATTTATCTAGGACAGGAGAGATGGATAAAGGATCAAATGGGAAGTATTTTACTATTGGCCAAGTCAAGAGGCAAAAACTGAGGGTGTTATGTCAGTACTTACATGTCTAAGGCAAGTTGACATATCAATGCAATACTTTATTACTTTTTCTTTAAAACTATCTTTACCCACCATGGTCACTCACTCAAATCCTCTACACCACATTATTTCTGGTGTTTTGTTTTTCTGGATATTGAGAAGTAGAGTGCAGAGAGACAGGATAAGGAAGAAAGGAAATTAGTCATAATAGAGTTTGAATAAAAACAGACCCCACTGTTTATACAGGAACCAAATTCTTCACTCTAAAAAACTAAATCCTGTTTTACTAATAAAAAATGTATTATGAATAAAATGACCAAGGTCACAGGTTGCAAACGGAGGTAATGGTAGTATTCGTATATCACATCTGAAAGAAATCATTTAGAACTCAAGACTCAACTCTGAGAATAAAGCGAAATTACCATAACAGCTTTGAATGGCAGCAAACTTCTCAGGGTCTCATGTTAAAAGCAAGAAAATGTTTAACTGGATTTTATAACGTTACATCTAGTAATATGTATAAAATTGGCTCAGAATTAATGTTCCATTGTAAAAGGAATTGGTCAATTTCAGATTGTGTGGCAAATGTAACAAGTATAATTAAATGCACTAGTAAGCTATAAAATGAATGAGAAGAAAGGTGAATACAAGCTTTACATTCTAATAGCTATAGGACAGAGGCATGTTTTAAATGACTGTTTTCAAACAACAATGAGCCCAAGGATCATTTCCAAATGTGGTAATGCTGTAAATTCCTGGATTCTTCAGAAGTTTTGCTTCAGAAGTCTGGGCTGGGGCCCCCTGTCACTGTTTTTAAAGAGTGTACCAGGAGACTGATATGCAAGGGTCCCAAAGACCACTTTGAGAAGTACTGAAGTACTTGTCTGGTCATTCACAATCAGGAATAAGTTACCCTCCCTACTCTTTCTTTTTTGGATTCCGCCCAATTCTTCAGCTGTTCAGTGCTAGCAAGGAAAACACTTATTTTTTCATGCAGAGAATGCTAATAAAACATCTGGTTATTGTAGGTTTCAAGGGGACAGCAAGGGCCAACAGAAGTCTTCAACTGGCTGAATTAAATATTCTGTGTAGAAATCAAATGCTTAGGCAGCTGTGACTCAAGTCCACTCTTCCATCTTAATGCAACCCCAAAGAGATGCTTGTGGCTCCCTCATTCAAGGTCTTTCACCTCCCACATGTTCCCCCCAAACCCCACCTTGCCCTTTATGGTATTTATAAGCACCCTGCCCTGATGCAAGTTTACAGTATTCAACTGAAAGGCTAAGAGCAGCAAACACCTGCAGAACCGAAGTCAATACTCACTCACAAGGAACATGGGAGACAGAGAAAAAAAAATGCACATCTCAAAAACAGAAAAAAGATCTCCAACTCACTTATAGACGACAATCTCCATCAAAGGCAATGCACTGCACTACGGGCCTTCTTCTTAAAAGTGGTTTTCACATGCACCTTTGTTACCCCACTCCCACCGACCACCTGCCCTTTCTCTTAGAAGTAAATACCTCTGCCCTCCAGAGCCAGAATTTCTGGAAAACTGGAAGACCAAACAGAATATAACCTAAGGTATGAATTCAAACAGGACAGAAACTGGGTTCCTATTGCTTTTCCTTTTTACCTTTTAAACCGTTTTTCTTTTAATCCAGGAAAAGGTAAACATTAGGCTGCTGATCCTAGTGTGTCTAACTTTCAAAGGGGAAGTTAAAGAGAGGATACATATCTCAAATATTAAAAATTAAAGCCAACCCCAAAACATCACATTACATTATTATATTAAATACTGCTCAGCCCTAGCTGGTGGCACAACGGATTAAGGCACCAGCCTGCAATCCCAAAGGTCGCAGGTTCAATTCCCAGCCAGGGCACATAACCAGGTCTCCAGCCAGGTCTCCAGCCGGGTCTGTAGCTGGAAGCAGGTGAAAGGCAACCATACATTGATGTTTCTCTGCCACTCTACCTCTCTCCCTTCCTCTCTCTCTAAAAATAATAAATAAAATCTTAAAAAATAAATACATAAATGTTGCTTAAGGACAGACACATAGATACAACAAGGGTACCATTAAAGCAAACCATTACAAATAAAAATTAGAAGATGAAAAGGGAAAGTTTAAACTGTCTATTCATATCAAGTAATACTACTAGACTCAACAAATTCTAACATAACGAGAGAAACCAGCCAAGCTGTTGAAGCTGGGATAATGGTATCTGACCTTTAAACTGCCTTTCAAAGACATTTCCAAAGGTCAGGGGCCATCATTATAGAAGAAATAATTACTGTGTATTAACTTAATTTCTTAGTATGTGCTACACCCTGTGCTAAGTACTTACACATAATGGCCTTCTAACACTTAACCCTATACTTGTGTTTGAAAAGAAATAAGTGGTACTTGCATAAAAGCGGGCATGGGATACATCTGAAGGCACGGCCACGTTGTAAGGCCCCATGGCTCTATATAAGCATCTGCTGTGTCGCACCAGCACCCCTTGAGGCCATATTGTATTTTCTGACCAACTAAAGGAGAAGAAAAATGCAATGTTAGCATATAGGCAATTACAAACAAGATGGTGTCTGGCAATGCCAGCTATATTTCTACAGAAGGGATTAAGTATTCAAGACTTCATCTGCCTGAATTTTGAAGAAAGAGTTTTCCATGGTCAAACTGGAAGGAATTAAAAAGGTTTTGTTATTATAACTTCATTGTTATATAGTAGACAGAGGTTGCAAAGTGATCCAGTTAACTCAGTGGCAAAGGACTAAGAGGCTCAGGAAAATGAACACAACTAAATGTGGAAGTAAAGTATCTATGAGCCAGAAAATCCAGTGTAAGGCAGGTGGTCTGTTATCTCAGTCCCAAGTGAGCAGAGTCTACTGGTGGAAATGCTCCAGGGAACAACCAAGAAGAGAAAGTGGAGGGCTGCACGAGGAGTGGAAAAATTAACAGGCTGTCAAGTTGGCATGACATTTACTGCAGAATTAACCCAAAAAGCTATACAGAAAATCAGTTTATCACATACTTCTAACGCTTCACATATGCAAGGAGCTGTATGGAACAACACAGACAGACACAGGGTACAGACATAGACTTTTCTTTTTACCACTTTCTTGGTTTATTGTTATAGAGGTTTCTCTAGGAAAAAGAAGTTACGGAATAAGCTTCCTTCTTTCCAGCACCAATGTAATGGAGTTGGGTAGGGGTGGAAATTTTCAGGTTAAGCTTAAAAAAAAAGTCTAAGTTAATTCATCTCTTCTTGATTTTGGAAGTTAGTTTCCTAACAGAAGAACTGGGACAGCATTTTAGATATGTTAAAAAATTCTAACACCCTGAAGCTTTCCCAGTTCAGAAAATTATCCATCAGCCCTGCTCACACTTACCAGCATTAAAGTGATGATACACCTCATGGCCATGTGCCATCAGGAGCCTGAAGATGTACAGTACTAGCACTGTGGATTGTATTTTCAATTTTTATTGAAATTTGTCCTTTGCCCACAGTTGGGTTTCTTTCAGCCTGGCCCAATCTCTTTCAGTTCCTGATCTTGAAGGCCTGTGCTAATCTGTATCAGACATCAAGGCAGATAATTGAAGGGAGGACTGTGAGGGGGAGAGGGGAAGGGAAAGTCACCTCAATCTGTCCCACTTAACTAGGGAAGAACTTCTAGGTGATGAAATTTGTGACAAGTTCAAATTATGAAAAGGAGGAAGATGAAGATGATTCCAACTGAAAGGCATGATGAAGGCTCAGCAATGAGAGAACAAAAGGGTTCTAACATTAGGCATTTTGGATCATAGAAAACAGAGAAATGACTGAGAAGGGGACACAATGAGAGGAATACTCCCAAATCAATTAGGGACAGTTTTCATTTAAACATAGGAAAAGCAGAGAAATATTCATTAGGAGTTTTAGAAAGAAAAAGTAAAAAATAATATAAAATGCAGGGAAATTACAACAGTGAATTTGCATTATTAGAAACAAAAAAAAAAAAAAAAATGAGAGAAGCAAACTGCAGCTACCTAAGTGTGAGATGATTAGTTAGCAACTATTTAGCTGTAGGAATAAAGATGAGAAGTGAATCTTACAGTCTTCTAAAGAGAATTAAAAATATATCATGACTCTCAATTTGGGCAAAGGGTTAAGACTGAAAGAAGACTCCAAGATTATAGCTTGGGAAACAAATTAGACACTCTTGAGTGACTGGGCAGCTGAAAAGTAGGAGGCATTTAAGGAGGCACTAGGGATGGTGGCAGAGATGAGTTAATGCCCCCTACGTGCAGTTTAGAGTGATGACAAGCATCCATGTAGACAAAAACTAAAAATTAAATGTTCAAAGCCAAGAACAAGAATGACATACAAAGCAAATAAACATGACCAGCAGAGTGTGGAAAGGTGTTCAATGGTTTTACCATCCAGCCTACTCACATGTGCTGCGGAGCGTTGCTGTAGGACCCATGTTCGAGCTTCTGCCACTTGCCCAGATGAGCTGCTGATTTATGTAGCAAATCACAGTATTTGGATGGCAGTAGTTGTGTGGTAAGCATGACAAAGGCATTGATCCAAACCATAATGAGGTGCTCACATGACCAGCGCATGTCATAGTACTGGGTACTCTGGAAGAGATCAGAAGAGAGAAATGATCCAGGCACTGGTGAGAAGGAAAGCAGAGGTGGGTACGTGTACATGTGCCCTGCAGACAAATGCCACACTGAGTCACACATGCATTGGTTGTCCTGCTGTCCGTGCAGAAAGTTCAAGAGCAGGCTCCTCCAAATCCTTCAACCTGACTTTCTGACTGCATGAGTTAGGGCTGGGAGGGAGAGTCAGTTATGTTTTAAGTGCTTCCTTTTTAGAAGAAGTAGGGCTCTCTGTGAAGGACACTCCGGCTGCAGACGTGCTTCTCAATGGGTGAAGGGAGAGCACTGAAATGCCCCAAAAGACTTTGGGCTCAGTGACATCCAAACCATTTTTCTTTTTCTACTGAAGTAAACTGAAGTTTAGATAAAGGTTAGAGTAAAATCAAGGACATTCCTGATAACCATGTTAAGATCAACCACAGTAGGCTAAATCTTATTGAAATCTCGGTCCTCTTTTAGGTTACTAAAATACTGATTCTATTATAAGTACAAGTTTTATTCTCAGGAAACTAGAGGAAAAAAAAACAAGTAAAAAGAAAGGAAAAGAAAAAAAGAGGGGCCACCACGGGTGCATCACATATACGGAAATACCTATCCGCCAACCAGGAGCGGTATTAGTGCACTCCAGATGCAGCCGAACTCCACCATCCAGGCTGCCAAAGGGGAGACAGAGAAAAGGGGGAATTAAGTAAGAAATACCTGGTGTATGTCATTCACACACAAATCCAGGAAGCACATAAAAGCAGGAAACCACTTACCTTCACAAAACACAGGGGGAGAAATGCAACATAGTAGGCACTGAAGAGGGAGTTGAAGAGAACTTCCTTGATTCTGTGGTTGAAATCTGCTTTCAGACATTCTACTTCATTTCGAATGAGGTCTGGAGATAGAGGGCAGCTGTGGGTGGGGATGGGTGTGGAGTTACTAAATTGTTCTTTTAGAGACTCCAGCAATAAGGAGAGGAAGTCTTTGGATTTGGCTAGGCCACCCACGGTTGAGGCACTTTCCTCTACCGCCTGATGCGGAACCACGTAGTTATAGTCTGTGAGAAGAAGATGAGCTCTACTGTCCTGGTGGAAACAGCAGAGAGGGACATAAACACCAAACCTGCAGAAGAAGGCAAACATGAAAATGAGACCACAGATACCACGTGAGAGATATCTTACAACTATGCTATAAAAGAGTCTTAAAAAAAGTCTTGATTTACCACAGTGAACAGAATATAATGGCAACTTTGCTGATGATAAATTATTTGGGAAGCCTCTAATTTTTTTCCCACAAAGGCAATACGTATTCATAATAGAATAAAAGAAAACTACAGAAAACCACAAAGACAAAACATAAATCACCTAGAAATAACACTTTTTATAACTTTTATCACTAGGTGCACAGACTATACATTTTTCCTTTATATGTTAAGCCCCATACTGGATAAACTGTTTTGTAGCCTGCTATTTTAACTTTGTATGTGTTGAGCACTTTCTGAATAGTTTTTTTGTAATAACTTATAAAAATACTATGCTATTTTCATATAGATGTACCGTAATTTACCCATCTGTATTTCTCTTTTTGGAAACTTGGGTGTTATTTTCCACAACCATAAACATCAATGGAATGAGCACTTGCCTACACAGATCTTTGTGTACATCTGATAATTTTCCAATGGCTTGCCCTTCATGTCAAGTTTTCCTTCTTAGTCAGGGGCTCCCCTGCCTATCCACTACATTATCTATCCCATGCCCACAGGCACTAATGACCCTTGCCAGATTACTTTTCTGCACAGAAATTACCACTCATATATTATACTTGTTTATTACATTTTTTATTTTGGGATTTTTCCCCCTTGGGCTATTCTTCCCTCACTACAATGTAAACTCCAAAAACCAGAGATTTAGTCTGCTCTTAACTCACTGCTATATCCTTGATGCCTAGGGTAGTAGCTGAAACTCACTGGGCACTCAATAAGTATTTGATGGACTAATGAAAAAATTCTAGAAGTATGATCAATAAATATAAACTTGGTTAAAGGACTGAATATTTTTGAGACTTTTTGTAATTTCTTAGTTACTCCAACATTTTGCTCCTTACAACTTTTTTTTTTTTTTTTTTTTACATTTGGGGAAATCGCAGGGGTCAGCACACCCGGAGTGCAATGGGTGAGCCTCACCCTGGGAAAACCACCTTCATGATCATGGTATCTCCCCTGCCAGGTAAGTATTCCTTACAACTTTTTAAATACTTCCCTGAAGTCCATAGAGTTAACTTCCACACTATAACTGAGGTATTGTAAATAAAATGGTCATTTTACCACCAAAAATTTGGACAAGAAAAATAGCAAAGAAAAAAAAAAGAAAAATAGCAAATAAAAAGGTATCTTTGGGCCCTGGCTGGTGGCACAGTGGATAAGGTGTGTCAGCCTGCGAACCCCAAGGTTGCTGGTTCGATTCCCAGCCAGGAAAACATAACCAGGTCTCCAGCCAGGTCCATAGCTGGAGGCAGGTGAAAGGCAACCATACATTGATGTTTCTCTCCCTCTCTGCCTCTATCCCTTCCCCTCTCTCTCTGAAAAATAATAAATAAATAAATAAAAATGTTTCTCTCTTTTAAAAAAAGGTATCTTTGTTAGCCCTGGTGGGTGGCACAGTGGATAAGGTGCCAGCCTGCAAACCCAAAGGTCACTGGTTTGATTCCCCAATCAGGACACACAACCAGGTTGCATGCCAGGTCTCCAGCCAGCTCTGTAGATGGAGGCAGGTGAAAGGCAACCATACATTGATGTCTCTCTCCCTCTCTGCCTCTCTCCCTTCCCCTCTCTCTGAAAATAATACAATCTTTAAAACAAATTTTCATAAAAAAAAATATATCATTTTAATTAACAGATGTCACTTCTTCATAGTTTCTTACAGAGGGAAAAAGGATGAGCTTATTGTACAAGAATAGTTATCAGCAGCTCTGGGGTCCACTGTGAATATGCCCTGAGGCAGTAGGGTGGTAGCCAGTAAACCCAGAAATAGCAGGCAGAACTCACACACATGCAAAATTGTGAAGACCAGAGAAGCCTGTAAGTTCAACACTGCTGAAACACAAACTTCATGTGTAGAGGTAGGGGTATGAGGCTGGGGTGTGAAACAGGTTGTAATGATGGTCCCCTAACATCTGATTATGCTTTGATTTTACACTATGTGACTACCTACATAAATTCATGCTTACACTTCAGACCCATAAATGGTATCAAGCAATGATTCTCAAACTTGAGCAAGCAGAAGAATTCTCTGGAGGGCACATTAAAAGACAAATTGTGCCCTGGCTGGAGTGGCTCAGTAGATAAGTTCTGGTCTGCAAAGCTAAAAGTAGCTGGTTCAATTCCCCAATCAGGGCACATAACCAGATTGCAAGCCAGGTCTCTGGCCAGGTTCTTAGCTGGAGGCAGGTGAAAGGCAACTGTACATTGCTATCTGTGTCTCTGCCTCTGCCTCTCTCCCTTCCCCTCTCTCTGAAAACTAATAAATAAAATCTTAAAACATAGTAATAATAATACATAAATTGTTCGGCCCTGCTTGCCAGTTTGTTTCAATAGATTTGGGGTAGATGCTGATTATTTCTACTTCTAACAAACTGTCAGGTGTTGATGCTGCTGTTTTGGGAACCATACTTTGAATATGGTTCCCAGAACATGAGGGGGGACCCCTCAAAAAACTGGAATTATCTTCTGGAAAGTGGGCACCTTGTAGCACAGGTTTCCCCCAACTAGGTAAGTATTCTAGGAATCCATGTGTGCCAGTGTACTAGCAGATGTTGTGAGAGGCTGTGTTTGGCTTTGGTGAATTTTTTTTTTTTTGAAGACTCTTTCAACCTATTTTGTCCATTTCATGATGAGTGATTTACAAGTGAACCTGCCCACACTATTCGGAGTGTTCAGCAGATTTTGACCAAAAACAGCAAGACCCCCATACCTCACCCTTCCTATTCACCTTATCTTGCCCCACACAACTTTTTCCTTGTTTCCCCTGATGAAAAAAGTCCTCAAAGAGAAATTTTTTGCAAATGTGGAAGGGGCACTAAAAGGCATCAAAATCGACGAGTTCAAAAACTGTTTTGAACAGTAGGAAAAAAATCTCAATAGGTATATTGTATCAGGCCCTGGCTGGTAGCACAGTGGATAAGGTGCCGGCCTGCGAACCCAAAGGTCACTGGTTCGATTCCCAGCCAGGGCAACATAATCAGGTTGCAAGCCAGGTCTCCAGCCAGGTCTGTAACTGGAGGCAGGTGAAAGGCAACTGTACATTGCTATCTGTGTCTCTGCCTCTGCCTCTCTCCCTTCCCCTCTCTCTGAAAACTAATAAATAAAATCTTAAAAAAAAAAAAAAAAAAAAGGTATATTGTATCAAATGGAGAAGGTGGCTGAACTTTAAACATGTAAGAATAGATGCACGATTTTTAAGAAATAAATTCAGCTTTTTTGTTTGGGTCCCCCCTTATAATGATGTAATGATTAACAAGGGCTCTGGAATCAAAAAGACCTGAGGCTTTCTCACTGTCTGATCATGGGAAAGTTTTAAGTCTCTTACTCTGTCTCTACCAGTGGCACAGACTGCTAATTGCCTGCTAGCAGCCACTGCTCTCCCATTCTCCCACAGCAACAGAATTTTTAGCTGAGATACAGCTGTTCTACTGAAAACTTAGCAGGGTCCAGATACCACAGAGCTGCCAACAATACCCAAGATCACTTCCACACATACTGTACAGTAGGAAGGAATAAATTCCTGACCTTTTACAATTACTAAATTTTAAATCTGTTAGAGCAGATTAAATATACTACCAAACTATTGTGATGATTTCATGAGGTGATGTTTCTAAGCACCCAACCCAACACTAAGCAAGCACATAAAGAGAGCTCAATAAATGTTTGCCTATCTCCTAACATCCAATGATGAAAGTATTATCCAACTGTATATAAGCTAAACTAAGCAGTAGTTAAATAGGCCAATATGTATAAGAAGATATCATTATACACCCACTAGGCTAAATTTAGAAAAAACAGAAATATCAATGTTGGCCAAAATGTGGAGCGCCCAGAACTCACAAAGAATTGGTAAGAGGACAACTTGTTTGGGAAAAAGTCTCACAGAGTCATAAAACTAAACATAAGCCTACCTTATGGCCTAGTGTTGGGGCCCACCTGGGAAAAACACGGAAACTTGGGAGTCCTGCGTGGGCCAGGCTAAACCTGTAAGTCCTGACCGGAAGACTGGGAATGCTGGATACATACATGTTTCCATGTTAAACCAGTGGTCCTGGGGACGGGGGATTAGGTCATGGGAAAATACTTTTAGTTTCTATGAAGCCTGTTCTCTCACCTCACCTAATCCTTTGTTGCATCAACTGCAGAAGTTTTTTCAATTTGAATGCACATCCTGACTTGAGTGAGATCTCCTTGTCTCCTCACTTATTTTTCCCTCTCCCTGTAATTAGCATTGATTGAGAATCTACATGCCTCCAAGTTTACCCCTTTCAATAAAAGACCTTTGGGAACAAAGAACCGGGCCTTTGGCCTGGAGCCACTGGTCAGATCTTCTTCCCCTTACACGAAGCTGTTTCGGACTGTGTTATTTCATCCACGTCACTGGGGGATTTTACTGGGGGTCGGGGTGCCCCCACAGCCTAGCAATGAATGCCACACGTAGATTTCTCCCAAGAGAATGAAAACATATCTTTTAAAAAAGCATGTAATGTGCTTAAATTTCATTTTTAATGAAAGCCCCCAAACTGGAAACAACCCAGGCATCATAAACAGGAAAATAAACAAACTGTGGTACATTCACACAATGAAATGTTACTGACACATGCAACCACATAGACAAATCTGAAAAAAATGCTGAGTAAAAGATGCTTACACAAGAGAGTGCATACTATATGATTCCTTTTATATGAAATTCCAGAACAAGCAAACTAATCTACAGTAGAAAAAGAAATCAAAATAGTGGTGGTCTCTGGAAGGCCAGGGGAGGGGGTTGATTGGAAAGGGGAATAAAGAAACCTTTGGAGTAATGATATTCTATAGTGGGATGTGATTTGAGTTACACACATTATTTATCACAGCTTGTAAATGTACACAAATTTGTGAATTTTATTGTATACAAATTCTACTTAAAAAATGTAAATATCAAACTAATTATTGATATGCATTGGCTGACATTTTGTTGCACAATAAATGTGGGCCAGAAACATATATAGTTTATAGGGCTTCCATATGGCATGCTTCTGTTACATGAACCCAAAGTTCAAAGTAATTTGATCAAAATGGTGAAACTGGTTAAGCCAGTTCATTCAACTACCATTAGTCACTATTTTTGTGTCAATACAGTCAATACCAGGGCCCTTTACATAGTCAACAGAGCTAATTAGAATATATTCTCCAGGGGAAGGACAGCTGTATCTCTCAGCTTTCCTGGAATAGTGCTGGTTTATGTCTAATTGTATCCTAGTTTAGAAAATAAACTATATGGTCACCCTACTCACTGAGCTTTCCAATTTTCTGAACTCTTGGTTTATATTTAAAGAATTTCATTTTTCTCTCTTTTATACTATCATTCGTATGACCCAAATAATTTCTTAAAAGACTTACTAATAAAATGGGAAAACTGGATACTCACGGGTAGCCAAGGAAAAGGAGATTGAGGACTGAATGGCTTCGGAAGAGATTGACGAGTGTCCAACAAAGCACCCATCCACATAAAGTGAGCAGCACCAAGCGAGCTGATATCAGAACCATGTAGTGAATCATAGAGGCTGCACCCGCCTTAGTTGCCTACAAGTTTAGAAGCACCAAAAGGAACATTTTATAAATGATCTTATACAAAAACAATGTGCCTCAAGTAAGGAGCTGGTAGAGTTAGGGAAAGTTAAACTGTGCCAAAAAAAAAAAAAAGTGGAAGGAAGGAAGGAAAGAAAAGAACGAAGGGAAGGGCAAAAGGAAGGGAGGAAGAAAAACTGCCCCACTCTATCTTCTGTTGCTCATTCTTGAAGATTCAGACATCTTTAGGAAGTTAGTTGTTTCCTCCTTATATTCCCAAAATGTCTCACAGAGACTTCCTTTAAGTTCTTATGATATTATATAATTTGTTTACACTGGGGTTTCTCAAAGTATAAGCCATGAACTACATTCATCAGAATCACTGTTTACTGAACATGAAAATTCCTACTGACTTCCCTCACCAGATACAGGGAAGAAAACTGTAAGTCAAGTAAACTTAACCCACCAAGTAATTTCTATGTACATAAAGATATTAATTTATCTGATCCCAGACTAGATTACAATGGCCTCAACTGCAACAAGTTTCTATTTTTCTTTGACTCCTTCCCCCATTCTGTTTGCTGAATTAATGTTTAATAAATTACAGAAGCTGCAAAAAAATAATCAGATTGTCTTTGACAAACCCCTATATAAATTCCTTTTTTGACTTCTGCAAACATGGAAATAATGCATAATCACTTCCAATTCTTCATATCACAGCTGTTCAAATATTCTTTAATCTCAAATCTTTAAAACGGATTAAATAAGAAAATATATTTGTCTAAATATGAAGGTCTGCAATACCATTTTCTTTCAAAATGAGAAATGGTGGATTCTTATAATCTCTAAAATAGCAGTATCAAAACCCAGAAAGGGGGAAAAATTACCTGGCATCAATAACATATGGGAGGGGATAAGGACCTTTTCAGGTCCCTCCAATATATCAATTTCTTACTTTACCCAACATACCATGTAGCATTTGTTATATATACGTATGTAGTATATGCTATTTATATAGTTACTTATGAATGTAAAGAAACAGTTGAATTAATATTATAAGCAACTGCTTACACCTCAAACTGTAAAAAAGGCTCAAGCTGTTCTCATTCAGAGCAGGGTAAATCATTGCACAGAACTCCCAGATATACACCTCATGCCAAGATACCTCATGTTTCAAAGCCTAGGGAAGGTAATTAATCCCCTGGAATTCCTCCATCGCCTCCATTCTCCAGTTTAGTCAGTAGTAAAAGGCTGCTTTTGCCCAATATCACCAGGGCTGCAGAGCTTGGATGTAATGATCCCTTTTGCCTTATTTCAGAGCCCAAGCTCTTAACCAGTGTGCTCTGTGTGACAGTCTATCCCAGGTCCTAGGGACACAGTGGTAACCAAGACCTCTGTCTACATAAGACTGCCCAACCAAAGAGACACAAGTTAAACTTAGATTTACACAAGTCATTATTTTCACGGCTGTGAAGACTGCTACGGGAGAAGAGTAGGCTGCCATGGAGAATGAGGAACAGGAGACCCTAACCTAGGGAAGGTTTCCTAAAGAAGTGGTATCTCAGCTGAGATCTAAAGAATAAGAGAGAATTAGCCAGGTAAGAAATATGAAAATATTCCCAACGCTATGTTAAGTTACAGATGTAGAACATAAAATTGTGTACAGATAATGTACCAAATATCCAGACAATATACATATAAGTATATTCCCTATGTGCATAAAAAAGATTAGAAGGAAATACACCAAAATGAGGTTTTCTTAATGGCACTGTAATATTTTTAAATATTCTGCTTTATATTTTAGTGTTTTCCAAGTTTCCATTAATAAAATGTACTACTTTTCTATTTAGGAAAACAACTTTTTAAAAAAGCAAGTTGTGTCAGGTTGGTGAAAGAAAAGTATTAATATTAACTTTTGGTATTGTTGGGTAAGTAGAGAAGTAGAGCTGGCCTGGAGATGAATGAACAGTCTGCCTAGTTGGAGAGGTATTCCACCCAGAACAGGATTTAGCCTTCTGAATTAATTACCTCCAACCTCTCCTTAAAAATGACTGATTTTGCTCAGAGTAAGGATCCTTTCTGTGATATAAGCAAAACAAAAGGCAAACATATTTTAATAGAAAGAAGGCAAGATGGTTTAAGATGGGTATTATCCATCAAATTCAAATATTTTAGAAATAGAATCACTATGTAGCTCTTATTTAAATTTTTGAATAAGTAGTATATTTACATTGCTCAATATACAAAACATTTAACAGTGTTTGTAGTCAAGTTTCCCTCCTACTGGTCTTGTCTCCTACCCACCAACTAGGCAGCCTATTAGTTTATATGTTCTTCTAGAGGTAGTTTACATATAAGCAAAAATATGTTGCATATATAAGCAAATATCTGTTGTTCCTGCCTTATTTTAAACACTGTTTTGTACTTTGCTTTTTCACTTAATATCTATCTTTGAGGTCAGTAAGTGAAGATATTTTCATCTTTTAACAGCTGGCTACATGCAATTTATTCCATCATGTTGATATATCATAATCATCTAAACATTCTTTTTCCAATGGATACTAAGGTACAGATTTAAGTCTGTGAATAGAAACTTGTTTAAAATCAGCTTAAGTACTTTGTTCTCAGAAAGAATTACAGGTTTCCTTAGAAAACAGCTAATATACTCTCCAACTATATGAAAAGCTGTTCAACTATTGTGAAGTCATAGTAAAAGAAAAATAGAATATTTCAGAGTACTTCAAGTCATAGTCTTTGTAGCTCCAAGGTAGAAGCCCCAGTTATGAAGGGTTTACACACTAACGGGACATACTAATTTTGACATACCTAAGTACCATTCCTAAGTAACAAATGATGTGAAATAAAATCACTCCCTGCCTATTTTAACAGATGTAAACATAAATCTCCTCTAAGGAAAGAACATAGTTTCTCAATACATATCCAAAAGTAAGCATATATTTTCATGACCTAAATAAAGAACCTGGGAGAAAAGGTTATAGATAGCCTTTCCCACTGTGCAAAAGAGATGATCTTACTAATGCTTTTCAGTTAACTTTAAATGGCTTTCAGATTATGATTTAATAACTGCAATTACTCTGTAGAAATAAGGTTCCTGAAAATTAAGAGCTTACAGACACAAAGACTTCCCATCTATGTTTTGGAAGAAAAAAGTTGACTCGGTTATCTATGATTACAGTAACTATTCATTTAAAATTTTAAACTAAGCAAGCCCTGGCTGGTGTGGCTCAGTTGATTGAGCACTGGCCTGAGAATCCAAGTGTTGCTGGTTTGATTCCCAGCCAGGGCACATAACCAGGTTGCAAACCAGGTCTCCAGCCAGGTCCGTAGCTAGAGGCAGGTGAAAGGCAACCATACATTGATGTTTCCCTCCCTCTCTTGCTCCCTCCCTACCCCTCTCTCTAAAAATAATGAATAAAATCTTAAAAGAAATAAATAAAATTTTACACTAAATTATAAACACCAAGATTAAAATTATTAGCCACTTCAGCTAAGTTAACATTTTTGTTTTTTAATCATTTATTTAAATATAACAAGATATATTTAGATACAAGATAACAAAATTTTTTAAAAAACTACAACAAAAAACCCTTATTTACCTGCCTCTCTCACTGGAGTTTACAACAATATATAAAAATGGTAACAGTAGCCAATTCTATTAATATCTTTTAATTTTAAAAGAGATATTAATAATGTCTCAATTCTGTCCTCCACTGACCACTAAACTAAGATTCTACTCTTCAAGATTAGTCTTATGCCAAGTTGGATGTTGTTATTTTAAAATTCCTATTAAAAGTTTTAATGAACTCAAATGTCTCTTGCTAACTCCACAAATGGTATATAAATAATTTCAAGTGAATGTTACTTGAAACAATGTTTTAGATGCACCTGTTTATTTATATAAAACCCTTCATATCAACAGTTACCTAAAATTCATCCTTTTTTTCCTATAACTATTAAGATTAGAAAGATTGTACTGAAATACACTTCTACTGGAAAAGCGTGATCCCTAACAGTGCTTTTGAGTTATGTTACACTTGAATTTTAACTATGTTATAGGAAAAACTTTTTAAAAGAACACAATTCACGCAGAAGTAAAGAAAGTAATTTAGCATTATATTCAAATTATAGTCAGACATTTCATGTTTTCAGCCTGAACCCCTTTTAGTAACTAATTCTAGCTGCACGTGATAGAATATAGCGAATGAGCCGTTACCTCTGAGATGAGGGCCCACACAAGCCTCCTTGCAAGCATCACTGTGATGAATGCTGCCAGGTGGTAATCAATGAGATGAAAATTCTATAAGAGAAATAAATAACTTCATCAGAAAGAAATATACATATCCAGTTGGAACTGTTCCATGAAGAGGTTTGCCTTCTCATGTACATCACCTTAGAGACTGCGGGAATTTGAGAGATCTTGAAGAGATCACCTATCTTCTACTTCTCCTTCCATGGAAAGTTGGTTTAATTTTTCAAACACTATTTTGAACTATCTAGAATGTACTCCTCTCCTTTTTTGAAAGTTTACTGTATTAAAAGGAAAAGATTACAGCTTGGGGTTAACAAATGACAACCTGCAGTATTATGGCAAGAATAACTTATCTAAAATGCCATATTTATGAGTGTCAAATTTAATGAATTTCAGAATTACTGCTGTTGGTCTCTTTGGATCTAAGAGCTTATGTTGATCTAATTGTGCATCAACTAACCTAAAGTCCCTATTTGCTGATACATCAATTACATTGTTAGTCTTTTTCTTTACTTCGATTTAGAAACATGTCTTATATTTGATTTCTTCTTATAAGATGATAGTATTACCTAGATTCTATACATGATTTCTTCTAGCTCTAAGTCTGTATATACGTAACAGTAATAAACAAAATGAAAAGTCATTGGCAACAAACAATCATTTTGATTCTGTTTATATTTTCATTTTGATGGTCAGAGTCTGTAGGTTTCTACAATTCTCCTTCCAGAATGAAAAGTTCAATTTCATAATTAATACTTTCAATAAACGTGTACTGAGCACCCAGTACATACTGTGCCAAGTACTCTTCCTGAAACCAAACATACAATGCTGAAGGATGATAGACAAGGCGCCTGCTCTCCTGGATCTAGTTTTTACTGCGATGTGAGAGAACAAGGGGAGAGCAGAGGTTACTCATAGTCTCTTCTGCCATCACAATAAAATTTAACTGAGCACTAACTCCTAGCTAACTAAAGGTTCATTTCCCAGCCTTCCTTGAAAACTGCTTGTGGCTAAGGGACAATGAAAGTGATGTGTACTGCTTCCAAGCTGCCCTCCTAAGGAAGAAGCTGGCTTTCCTCCTTCCTGCCATCCAAATGTGATGACAGGAAACGAAGCAGATACCTTGGAGCAGGATTTGAAAGAAGCATGTTGGGGGTGGAAGAACAATAGATACAAAGAGTTTCCACAGCAGCCTTATTTATATCACCTACCTAATTTTTATTTAATATAGAACTAAGCTTCTATTCTGTTTAACCACCCTATTATAGCAGCAAAACCCTTATCTTTAATAAATGTGTTTAAGGGAGAAGAACAATGACAATAAACTGGTTAAGACACAAAAAAGCATTTCAAATAGTTGTAACTGCTGATAAATCTAACAGTGATAAGTAATGATTGGTGGTAGGGGGATTGGGGGAGTGGATGAAAAAAGTGAAGGGATTAAGAAGTACAGATTGGCAGTCACAAAATAATCACGGGGTTGTAAAATAGAGCACAGGGAATACAGTCAATAATATTTTAATAACCATGTATGTTATTGCATAGTTAATGTAATACTTTGTAAAGTACACTGTTATCTAATCACTACGCTGTACACCTGAACCCAGTACAAAAAATATTAAATATAAACTATAATTTAAAGTTTTTTAATTAAAAAAAAATGACTGGGAAGGGAGGTATAGGGCCAATTAAAATTGGTGGTTAGTGAGATGTCTCTGAGAAGGTAACTTTGGGCAGAGAGCAAATAAGCGATAAAAAGTCAAGAATATATCCCATAATGGTAAGTCATAGAAGTATTTTAGGCAAAGGGAGCCAGGATTTTATTTGTACTCTAAAATGCTCACACTGATTGCTATGTAGCGAATAATGTATATTATAGTGGGGCAGGATCAAGTAAGAAGCTATTGCCTTTTTATTTTTTAAAGATTTTATTAATTATTTTTAGACAGAAGGGCAGGAAGGAAGGAAGAAAGGGAGAGAAACAATGCATGGTTGCCTTTCACCTGCCTCCAGCTAAGGACCTGGCTTACAACCTGGTTATGTGCTCTGACTGGGAATCAAACCAGCGACTGTTGGCTTGCAGGTCAGCACCTATCCACTGAGCCACACCGGCCAGGTCAAGAAGCTATTGCTTTTGATTCAGGTGAGTAATGATTACTGACTGAACAGGGTCAGTAGCAATGGAGATGGAATGGAGAGATTTGGGACATATTTTAAAGGCAGAGCAGCCAGGACACCAACAGAACAGCTTACTGCACTTTCCCCAGATCCTCTCTATTTTCTTCTCTTAGTATTTTGGATTCTAAACATATTTATCTCATCTTAGTTTTGAGTCTGATCCTTACTCACCCCGCTTCTCCAAAATAACATAAGCAAATTTACTGGATTCCCTAAGCTCATGTCTCGGCATAGCGGGGCGGGGTCTTCTTTATGTATCACCAGTCCACCTAAGACATTTTTTAGTATCAAAAGTCTTAAATGTCTACAGTGGATAAGGTGCTGGCCTGCGAACCCAAAGGTCGCTGGTTCGATTTCCCAGCCAAAGCACATAACCAGGTTGCAAGCCAGGTCTCCAGCCAGTCCATAGCTGGAGGCAGGTTAAAGGCAACCATACATTGATGTCTCTCTCCCTCTCTGCCTTTCTCCCTTTCCCTCTCTCTAAAAATAATAAATAAAAACTTAAAAAAAAAAAGTCTTAAGTGCCTAATGTATCTTATTGTTAAGCAAACTGTTATATTCTAAGTCATTGAAAACTTATCTGCTTATGATCAACTCTCTATAAACCTGAATATTTTGATTAATCAGAGCCCTCCACTCCTGACTATTCTGAATAATTCACTATAGAACTTATAGCTTTTATATTTCTTAGGGTTAGAATTCATTTAGCTAATTTCTTTTTTTTTTTAAGATTTTATTTAATTATTTTTAGAAAGAGGGGAAGGGAGAGAGACATCAATGGATGGCTGCTTTTCACCTGCCTCCAGCCACAGACCTGACTGGAGACCTGGTTTGCAACCTTGTTATGTGCCCTGGCTGGGGAATCAAACCTGCGACCTTTGGGTTCGCAGGCCAGCACCTTATCCACTGTGCTACCAGCCAGGGCGCCATTTAGCTGATTTCTTGATAGCTAGAATGGTACTTTATATATTTAGGTGTCCACATTTTTTTTTTAAATAATTAAGATCTTGAAGTGGAAAAAGAAGAACCTAGTAAATAAATGTGACAAATTTTTCAGTGTGGCATGTGTACTAGAACAAAACTAAAAAAGATACAGGCACTAGTTGAGGTTTAAGTCCCTTCTAGAAATCCCTGTCAGGCTGCCTCCTGCTATGTTTGAACACCTTCAATGACAAAAAGTAACTAGGTCTCTGGCAGCTTGTTTATCTTTGAACAGTTCACTGATTCAGGACCCTTTCAGATTCATGGGTTGAAACCTTGCTTGCTATTCTGCATATGCTAGTTTAGTTCAACAATTAAATTTGGAGCTTTTTGTAATCAAGGATTATATGTGGCAGATAAGTAAGCCAGTCCACACAATAACCTCTGTTAAGTGTGCCTTCCTCTCTCCAGCAAAGGCTTGAAAGCTAAAAACTACATTTTCGGACTTTTTTTTTTAAAGATTTTATTTACTATTTTTAGAGGGGTGGGGAGAGAGGCAGAGAGGGAGAGAGATATCAATGTATGGTTACCTTTCACCTGCCTCTAGCTACGGACCTGGCTGGAGACCTGGCTTGCAACCTGGTTGTGTGCCCTGGCTAGGGAATTGAACCAGTGATCTTAAGGTATGCAGGCCAGCAGTTTATACACTGTGCCACCAGCCATGGCTTTTTCAGATTTTCTTGCAACTGAAGTTCTAGATTTGATTTCATTTCTGCCAAACAGGTATCACATAAAGCTTCAATTCAGACTGAGTAAGGTGGAGAGATGGGCAAGTAAGAGGCACCCATTTTTGGTAGTTTGCATCAGAGCAAAGGAAGCATAATTCTGGAAATTCCTGACTGACAGAAACACTGGCTTCCTTTGCTTCAAGGCAACACTTGTAGAAGACTGTCAGAAGGATGCTCATCAGGAGTGATTAGGAGAAAAGCTCTTTAGTTAGTCTGAAAACAACATGAGAAGTTTCCAGGATGTTGAAGTAGAAATTGTATAATGTACTTACGGAATAAATGTAGGATAAATACAGGAAGTTAAGCAAAGCAGATAGGTTTGAATTTGAGTGCTCATTGTGTCACTATGTGATTTTGAGCCATAATTTCTAGGTCTCATATAACTCACTTATAAAATAAAAATCATACAGTAGTACCTACCTGTTTTTACAAAGAGTAAATGAGGTAATACTTGCAAAGAACATAGCATTTTACACTTGATCTTAGCCGAAAGGCCAAGAAGGGATAGAACATAGCATTTTAATTAATGTTTGCTACTGTCACTGTTAAGATAGTGAACTATTTATATAGCTACATAATTGGAAGCCTTAAAAATCATCTAATTCTACGCAGCATAAAGAAAAAAGGAACTCCTACCATTTTCAATACCATGGATGGAACTGGAGTATCATGCTAGTGAAGTAAGCCAAGCAACAAAAGACAAACACCATATGATCTCACTTAATATAGGAAACTAATGAATAAAACAAATACAAGCAGAATGGAACCAGAGACATGGAAAAAAAGGAGCAGAATGACAGTGACCAGAGGGGAGGGGGGAAGGGAGAGGGGGAAAAACTAGGGGAAGGGTTTAATGGAAAAGCTAATGTGAAAGGCCCGTGGACATGGGCAATGAGGTGGGAACTGACTGTGGGAGGGGTTATGGGAAGGGTGGGGCAGAAGAGAGCAATGGGGGAAAAAAAGTGAAACAACTGTAATACAACAATAATAAATATTTTAAAAATCATCTAATTCAAACTCTGCATTTTATAATCTCTGTGGCCAAAGAAGGATGGATGAAGTACAGTTTCTACACTGAATAAACTCTTAATTCAGGTGCAAAAAAGACTAATAAAGCACATAATTTGGCACTAAATAATTTCAATTTTTAAGTAAAGAAAATGAAACTCTCTTTACATAAACCTGGTCAATATTGGAAAGAAAATTTTTAATACTGAACTCTGCGAACAGCCAAGTGACACAAATATTATTTTTTAAGGTTTTACTTACTTATTTTTAGAGGGGAAGAAAAGAGAAAGAAGGGGAGAGGAAAGTCAACATGTGGTTGCCTCTCATGCACTCCCAACTGAGGACCTGACCCACAACCCAGGCTTGTGCTGTGACTGGCAATCGAACTGGTGACCCTTTGGTTCATAGGCCCAGTCCTCAACCCAATGAGCCACACCAGCCAGGGTGAAAAAAAAATTTTTTTTTAAGATTTTATTTATTATTTTCAGAGAAAAGGGAAGGGAGAGAAGCAGAGAGGGAGAGAGGCATCAATATATGGTTGCCTTTCACCTGCTTCTAGCTATGGATCTGGCTGGAGACCTGGCTTGCAACCTCATTTTATGTCCTGGCTGGGGAATCGAACCAGCAACCTTTGGGTTTGTAGGCTGGCGCCTTATCCATTATGCCACCAGCCAGGGCCCCACCATTTTTTTTTTTTTTTAAACATGTTTATTCCCTTCTTATACTATCTTGAAATTTTTGGTCTATATTTCCCTTCTATGTTCACCAGGCCGGGGAGGTTTCCTAATCATTTATAAGTCTCAGACATATACTTAAACAACCCAGGACAATAGCTTTCTTTCTCATAGAGCATATCCCCATTACCTGACCAGATCTTCCAGTGCAAACCACTTAAATGTCAAGTTACCCTACTAGCCTTACCATTCTTTTATAAACTCTCATGGAGAACAGTCTCTGCATCAAGATTATCACAGCAGTCCTAAAGAGTGGAAGAGACCTACAATATATTGTGATATACTTTAGCAGAGACAGCTAGTTCTTGTCTCAATTTTATTTTTGTAACAGAATTTAATTTTATTCAGGGTAACAATGAATTCAGGAAAAGGACTGTTTTTCAGCCTCCCTTGTAAGACACATGTGAGAGTGATATGAGTCTGGCCCATAAAAAACTCTCCTTTATACTCCCGTTTGCTCTCTCCCCTTTCTGGCTGATACGGAGGGACCACGGCCACCTTGAAAGCCACACATTGGAAGATAGTCATTAGCATCAGCCTGGGTCACCTGATAGACCACACAGGATGTATGCTACTCCTGCCAACTAAGACAACTGCCTCAGGTTGCTATGTGTGTGAAGCACTATAGAAATTTTAGGTTTATTTGCTATAGAAACCTCCGTTATCCTAGCACAGCTATTAAAAGGGTAGAGAGTTCCTAGAATTTAATCATATTAGCACCATAAATTTCAAACAAATATAAACAGCATGGTGTGGTGTAGAGAAAGCTAAATCTCAAAATCTTCTCATGATTATTATAACAAATTAAATGTTTTCTGCATTTTTATTTATATTTTTATTTCCTCCAGTCATGTACCAAAGCCAGATATTTTATAATTTAATAGTCTTATGACATTATATTTCTGGAACTAGTCTGTAGTTTAACAGGAAAACATTTTATTAGAAGGAAAATTATTAAGAAAAATAATTTCGACATATAGGTATCCAACTACTTTCTTGGCCAAGTAACACAAAGAGCTTAAAGACCCATTAAGACTTACCAATGAAGTACAAGAAGCAGGATGATTGTAAGGGTACCACCACACTGTTTTATAGATGTTGATGTACTGAATGAACAGTGCAACCAGCAGATAGATGAAAAAGAGAAATTCAAAAAGCAAGCTCCCGTCCACGGGCAAATCAGGAATTTGGCAATGACGAACAGGACCTGGGGTGATTAACGCTGTGATAGGTGGGACCGGAAGGCCAATAGCACTACCATTCCTGAAAGAGAAAACTAGGGTTAGCTCAACTAGTGATTACCCTTCAGTGTCATACAGTAAAGAGGCCCTCGCTTCCATCTCTACCTACCCTTTAACTGCTGGCCTTCCCCAAAACTCTGCCCTAGGATCATGGGCCCTTGTCTTCTTCCTCTACACACACTGTCTCAGTGATCTAAAATAATATGTGGTCCTGGCTTCCACTATGCTGAAAACAAAAATTTCTCTCCATAGAGCTGACTTCTGAGCTTTAGACCCATGTTATCAAGCTGTTACTGGACATCTTGTGTTCCTCCTCCTGTGGTTCTGACCCTAGTTCATGGCTCACTCATTTAGCTGCCCAAATCAGAAACCCAGGGATCAAAGTAAAACTTTCTTTCTGCCTCTTCATCCTCAATCACTCTCTAACTCTTATGTATTCCACTTTATAAAACTTTTTCCAAACTGTACCCTCCTCTCTAAACCTCACTACCTAAGTTCAAGCAGTTACTATTTTTCATCTGAACTACTGCAGTAATCCCCATAAATTCAATTTCACTTTCACCAAATCTTCCAACCTTCCTTCAGAGATCTTTCTAAAGTGTTTCTTTCTTTCTTTCTTTTTTAATGGAATCAGACTTTTTTAAAAACGTATTTATTATTTTTTAAAAGATTTTATTTGTCATTTTTAGAGAGGGGGGAAGGGAGAGAGGCAGAGAGGGAGAGAAACATCAATGTATGGCTGCCTTTCACCTGCCTCCAGCTACGGACCCATCTGGAGACCTAACTTGCAACTTGGTTATGTGCCCTGACTGGGAACTGAACCAGCGACCTTTGGGTTCGCAGGCTGGCACCTTATGCACTGTGCCACCAGCCAGGGCTACTTTCCTGAATAAACCCTATTAATGCCTCTCCACTGCCAACAGGATAAATTTTAAAAATTCAGTATGTCCTATGAAGCTTAACAGTCTAGCCTCATCTCCAAAAACATCTTCTTTAGCCCCTCACATAAACATTACTGACAAAATCCTTCAAGACTTTTAAAATGCTTAAGCATGTCCTCTGTAAAGCTTACTCTGATTTACTCAATCAAAACGGATTCATCTCTTCTCTGTGTCACCATTACATCAAAATTATGCCTTTATGCTGGGAAAATAGAAGACAGCAGGAAAAAAGGAAGACCGTAAGTGAGATGGATTAACCCCATAAAATAGGAGCCATAGACATGAGTCTACAGTACATTGTTGAGTACAGGGCACTGTGAACATCACTAATTCATAGGCTCACTAGGAGTTGGAGCTGTCTCAGGTGCTCATAACACAAGCCTCTAATATAGCACTTTTCATATTATTCATAATTTTTTAAAAAAGATTTAATGTTAATATTTTTAGAAAGAGGGGAAGGGAGAGAGGTAGAGAGGGAGAGAGACATCAATGTATGGTTGTTTTTCACCTGCCTCCAGCCACAGACCTGACTGGAGACCTGGTTTACAACCTGGTTATGTGCCCTGGCTGGGGAATCGAACCTGCGACCTTTGGGTTCGCAGGCCAGCGCCTTATCCACTGTGCTACCAGCCAGGGCTATTTATAATTTTTTAATTATAACATCTTGTGTATCAGATCTTGATTTTAAAGAGATACTTTTCCCAGATCACTGCAAATATATAAATTTAGGGTGTGAAGATAGCAGATAAACACAGTCATGAAAAAGAGAGAGATCTCTTAAAACATGAATTAAAATATACAGGTTTTGCCCTGGCTGGTGGCACAGTGGATAAGGTGCCAGCTAGGGTGTGAAGATAGCAGATAAACACAGTCATGAAAAAGAGAGAGATCTCTTAAAACATGAATTAAAATATACAGGTTTTGCCCTGGCTGGTGGCACAGTGGATAAGGTGCCAGCCTGTGAACCCAAAAGTTGCTGGTTCGATTCCCAGCCAGGGCACATAACCAGGTTGCAAGCCAGGTCTCCAGCCAGGTTTGTAGCTAGAGGCAGGTGAAAGGCAACCCTACATTGATGTCTCTCTTCCTCTCTGCCTCTCTCCTTTCCCCTCTCTCTAAAATTAATAAATAAAATCTAAAAAAAAAAAAAAAAAAAAAAC